>BGZK01004182.1:0-15749 GCA_005406025.1 Eumeta japonica | reverse complement strand
GGAATTAGATGATATCACCATTTTTTTGTTGGACATGAGAGAGACAGAAAAACTCAACTGAGCCGGTGACTCACTGATTCAGTAGAGTTTTTAGCATAACCTTGTTTCTTAAAAGTCAACGAAAAATATTTCTTTGGTGAAATTAAAACCTGGAGTTAAACGATCATTCGTCTAGTTTCCGAGCAATTTTTCATAGCTTGCTATTCATCCGAACTTTATTTTCTTTATGTTCCTGTCAAAAATTTTGTGCACCGTCCACCACAGTTATTTTGGTCACCAGGACGCTGTCTTGATGTCATCACACCTTTAGTTTGTTCTAATTTGTTTCATCACAATCCTCTTACACTGATGTAACAATATTATTTAACGTTTAAAATTAAATACTTTTTTTTACAAAGCAGTTAAAAGATAGCAAAATTAATTCGTGAATCGCGTAAAAGCATAACATCGAATTAAATATTGATTAGGCGCGAATCGAGAGTACCTAAGTTATTTTCTCGAACGAGTGGGGTAATTGGGTGGAATGACGTTAAGTAATGTTGATCGTCCGTATTCGCATTTACAACTTGAATTTCCTACTACTTTACAGAGCAGAAATATTTAAATTCAAAATGGACAGCATTAGTAAAGGGCAATTTCATTTTTAAATTAATATGAGAATTATGAGAATAGACAAAATTATAATAATTTCACACTGTGGATAAGAAAAGGCTATAAAAATATACATTAACATAAAACTGTAGTTCTTTTGTAAAGTTTTTGGACCTCCACTTATGGATCACGGCCTTCCATCGCTAATTCAAGTTGACTGGGCTTAGACCTACAAGTCGACCATGTGTCGATGTGAATCGAGGGCTTTTAATGTAGTAGCCACTGGCAATGTCTACGACCTAATTTTAAAGCTTTGTAACTGCTAGATTTATAAGAAAAACAAATTTATATCCCCTTTTTAAATATATATGTTTATTAGTAAATATTTGTTCGGAATAATAAATCTAATCGTAGTAAATTTCCATAGTCAACACGAATTAATGTTTTTGGGTAATTTAATTGAGTCAGAGATTTTTTTGTGAGACTTAGGAATTATAAAATTGATTTGCGTATAAGTAATAAATAGATCGCGAAACACTACAAGAATAAACATACGTATGCGCCGCTAGGTGCTTACTGAAACAAAAAGTCGATCGCGGATCACGCGACAGCCGGCGCGGGAGCCATCTGTTATTTACGGTCGGGAGGAGCATAGACGCGCCGAGTCATTTCATTTGGTCTCGTTTCTGTACACAGAGCACGCGAAGGCAGATGCGAAGTTAAGATTTGAATAATGGTCCACACAGGCTCGTGAATGTTACACATAGTGTTGAAGTCGTCTAGAATTATACTATTTGAATTTGAAATATAATACGACCGAGACGATATGCTCTGACCATCGTTTTGCATGCCGCCTCTTGCAAATATTATTGATAAGCTTCACATTGGTATCTTCTAATAGATAGATCTGAAGAGTGATTATTTATAACAATCTTATTAAATATTAACGACCATAACATTAACTTCTATGTTGTCATTAAGGAAATCGATATAGATATAATAAAACCCCATGATATCGTAATATCGACAAAGTTATTTAGAGCTTCTACCACCATCTTCTTTTAAACAGACATTTAAGAAAGTGACACTTTTAAAATAAAACTTGCCTTGTGTGTTTTCCTTTTAACGTGTTTTAGCCTGAACAACCGTTAAAAGAAGAACGTGAAAAGCAAATATTATTTTAAAAATTTGTTAAATGCCGATATAAAAGGAGATGGTGGAAGATGCCCTTAGTCACTGTCAACCTCACTGTTATGAGAGTGAATGGGTTGCAGACGGACGAACATAAAACTATATATCGATAATGTTTCTTAAATCGGTTTTCTTCATTAAATATTTTACTTCATAACATATTTTATTTCATTACATAATTCTTATTGTAATAAAATAAAGTAACAACGTTTAGATATTAGAAAAATCTACATTATTGTAATGAAATAAATTAACAACGTTTAGATTAATCTACAGAAAATGGACGTCCCAAATTTAATTGTTTCCATCGAAATATTAAACAGCTCACGTTCTGCGCCGAACCGCGCTCGGCGGCCTCACTGCTCTGCGCCGGCGCGGCAGTTCATCGGGTACGATACAGAAACATAAAGGTCGTCCTGCGAACGTTTCAGCTAATGAAAGGGTATTTGCGTGACGTGTATAATCCACATACGATAGAATCGTCGCTAACAAATAAAGATATATTTTTTAATGTATTTCATATATCGATACAATATGATATGAAATTATATGGCTTCATTAGGAGCTAGCCGTCAATAAGCCGTATATTAAAACTAATTTAAAAATAATTGTTCGTTTTGAGGGTTTAAAGTCCCTGACTTCGTCCGCATGGATATAAAACGAATACTTTCACATGCCATAATAATCGTTCTCGCTGCCAGTGATATCTTATCTCGGTCCTGGTCTCGACCATGATTCTGGTTTCGTTCTCGGGTCCGGCGCCAGTCCCGTTTTCATGTCCGATTTCGATACCGCTCTCGATTGCTATTGCTGTCCGGCAAATTTTTAGAGTAACAATATTTTTAAAGGTTTCTATGTATCGAGTATTTAGTGTTTGTATTTAGCTTTACCAAATGATGTCGAAGACATTAAACGTTTATATTAAATTATCCAGGATGTTTTATTTATTAAGTAAGTAAATACCGGCCTTAATTTACCGCCTCGCCCGGGTGAGTGTCGGAGGTGTTGGTAAAAGTGAATATTGTGTATCCGAAGCCCGCACCAGCGTTGTCGGATCGTTTTATCGGCAGTAAAACCGACGAACGGTAGTCCGCCAAGGCGCGCCGGCCTTTTACGTCGGCGCGGCGCTGGCTCAGCGCCCGCTGTTGTCGAATCTCAGGATTCTTGTTCCAAATCAGGAGAATTAGCCGATGAAGCCCCACAAAAATTAGCAGTTGTTCATGGCTTCGTACGAGTATCTTAGGATGTCGACGTGTGTTCCTTTTGGCATTTCGAATTTTCAGTACACTGAACGTTACCTATAAAACATAAACAGAACGTACTGTCCCCTCGTTAGCACAACTAATTTGACAGGAACTCGGCCACAAATCATATTTGTCCGTTGCGTAATGAACCGAATTCCGCGTTTCCTGATGTCCATATTTTTCGATTGTTTCGCGCAATACTCCAAAACAATATCTAAGTATGTTTCTTGATAGCCTATTATAGCTTATAATAATTTCACTCCATCGTTAATATCCATGATTGTTCAATTTTAAGATGCTATATGTACGCATAATCGATTTAAGTGATAGCCTAATTCTTTAAACCATTTATTTACACCATTTAATCTCAAAAATTACAATCCAATTTTTATCGATAAAAAACAGATCATAGAGAGCAGGGCGGGCAAACAAGCAAGAATCGTGGCACGCATCGTGGAAGGCGCTTCATAGTCTTGATGACGGCATGTGCGCGTGCTAAATACACTCAAAGTGGTTAAAAGCGATACAAGCCCTATAATATAAAGTATGTAAGTGTTGTCGTGGTGCCACTGGACGATCCAAGCCACACTTCCTTGGACGGATGCATTTAAATGGATATAAATTATTAAGTTAGCCACACGAAGAATGAGTGAAGTCAGAAATGACACTACTGCGGAATTTAACTTCTTTATCTGATGGAAATTATTTCCAATTTCAATTTCAATCAAATTGTTCTTATTATTTACGATAGTTATTATAACGGCGGTTTCAGCTACCGCCGCGTAATCCACACCACGGATTTCTTGTATAATCGCCTCGGAGAACGGACTTCTTGCAGTGTATGAGCAAAATGATGGACAGCGTTTACAGATGATCAGACTTCTTTACTACAGCACGAGTTTCATATGTGGCGGTCAGAGCACAACCGCGACGGATGCATACACACACTCGCGCGCCCGTACACGCTGGTAGTGGGGCTGAAACCCACTAAAACAAGTCCCCCTGAAGAAAACATTATTGGTACGGCGATGCTGTTAGCTGGGATTCTATTGAGTTCACCTGACGTGGCCGGACAACACACGAGGGTGTTGACGGCGTGTGACTTCCATGTGGTGGATCTCTTAAGGGGGTCTTATAGGCACAGGAAGTCACTGGAACACCGACACGGGTTGGGCTCATTTGGAATCCAGACGCGGGAGCAATTCAGAGCTTCGGGGATATGACCAAGATGGCTAGGTCTTAATCAAAAAGGGACCTAACCTAATGACTATTCAATTGTCATTTTGTTTATAATTTCTATGAGCCTTTCGACTTTGCCTGTGAAATGTCAGGCGTATCTGGGATAATATTTCATGGCCTAAGTATGTAATAATACGGAGACGGCGCCTCATAAGAAGCTGCTGCAGAAAGAAGGGGATTGGAGTGGGACTCCGTGATAGAGAAGGAACGCTCGGATGCGTTCTTCACATATTGAGTCATTGAAGAAATATCTAAATCTCTATGCAGGATAAAATTTTTGACGCACTAATGTGTGTTGGTGACTGATCTGCAGAATTTATTCTGCAAGACTTGAAGTTTCTTTAGTGTAGTCGGGGGGGGGTGCGAAAACAGGAGACGTGTATGTCATCACCGTTTTTATATCCATTAGATTAAAGAGTACGCTTATTGCGTAATAAAAGTTTACTTTTTCTGCCCAGCATACCTTTAAGGCACGCTTGGTAGAAATTTGCCGTTTTCTTTACACACCTAATAAGATCTCCAAAGTGGAAGTTCCAATCAAGCGCGGTACCTTAATATTTATATTTTTTAAATTTGTTGCCACGGAATGTGCGTATTGAAAATGCGAAGGGAGAGGTTACCTTGAGCGACGACCACTGAGCTCCTAACTTTTCTATATACAAAATAGATGTCCGCCGATTCCTCAAGGTTTAGCTCGATCCTCCAGGTTTGGAACCATTGAACCAGTTCATCGATGGCCCTCGGAAGGTGAGAGCAGATGCTGCATTCTGTTTGGTCGCATAGATAAGGCGGTGTCGTCGGCGAAGAAAGCGAACTAGAAGCATATTTTCCGCGGTATATTGTCAGTGTACGCGGAGTACAGAATGGGACAGAGTGTGGAGCCTTGAGGAACACCCGCTCTTATGAGTTTTCTGGAAGAGTGAGTATTTTCATGTCTGAACATGAAATATCTGTCAGTTAAGTAATGATTAATAATATGTGTGAGACGATCTGGGACTTCCAGGAGATACAGCTTCTAAATAAGACCTGGGTGCCAAACTCTATCAAAGGACTTGGCCACATCGAAAAAGACCGCTACGGTCCTTTTCTCAGTTTTAAAACCCTTCTTGATGTATTTTACTAAGCGGAGGGCTTGTTAGGGACAAGAATGGTTTGGACAAAATCAAAACTCCGTTTATAATAAGACATTTGCCGAATAGGTGCTAGCTTAAACGAGTCTTAAGATTTTTTTCGTAAATTTTGCCAAGACCTCTCAGCAAGCTGATAGGTCTATAGCTGGCTGGGAGGTCGGGCGGTTTCCCAGGCTTAGGGATTCCGATTACCTCGGCCTCCTTCCAGATGGGAGAGAAGTAACAATTCTTAAGACATGCCATCAAAGCTCGGTGCCTTTTTGGCTTTTAAATTCTTAACGAGTTTCTGAACTTCGTCAAGAAAAACAGGGGATAGATCGTCTTGGGGTTGGAGACGATCATTCCCTCGGGGTTCTTAGATGCGTGTCTTATGATGGCTATCATTAGGCGGTAATGTATAGGAACATTGAAGCTTTAAACTATCCGCTAAGTATTCTGCCTTTTCTAAATCATCAACCGCGAGGGAGCTATTGGATTTTTTATAGGGTGGAGTGGGGAGATACTCTTCCGACTTTAGAGCCTTCGTTAGTTTTCAGAAACCTTGATGTGAGGGATTGATGTCTTCCATGAGGCTTAATGGATGGATCAATTCCACTACAACTTATAGATGGCGCATCCGCTTGCCCATATGAGTTGCATGTATTTTAATTGAGTGGGCGTGACCTTGCACTTTGTATTTTTCACTCATGAGCGTCTCATGCGCTCGGTATACCGATTCGCGGTCGTACCGTAACGACCGTCGTGGTTCTCCGACTCTTCTTAGTCCTCCCCGCCAAGGCATAATTTTGTGTGCAACTCATATGCGCATCAAAATGATTTAGTATTTATAATTAAAATACGGTAAAACACAAGCAAAACAAGAAATATTCTTAAAAACACGATAAACATACAAAAGTAGACAAAATATGTAATTCCTTACAACTAATCTTCACCCGGGTAATAAAAATAAAAAAGAATTCTTAACCTAGTCCGTTTTATAAAACCAACAATACATTTATTTATAAATTATTGCTGGGGGCGTAACTGTCCATAACATTCTCCCCCTCGGTGCGTAGCACTAGAGCTCAGGACACGGAGCAGCCGCCGTCTCGGATGACACAAGCACGACGATTTTTGAAATGGGACGCCGCAGAACGCCGCAAATTGTCTCGACGTCTACCACACAGACTTGGTTGTCAGGGACCGTGTAGGTCTTCTTAATTTCGCCTCAAGGCCACTAATATTGACGATGGATCGACTATCGGCACGATGTCGCCCTCAGGCGGCGAGCGACGTGTAGGGACGCTGCGCGTCCGGAGAGGCACCAGAGTAGGCAAGTACTCTCTCAACCACCTCTGCCAGAAGTGATCGGCGAGGCGTTGACACGTTCAACAGTTTGCAGGCCCAAGAAGCACGATGTCATCGAAGTGGCCCGCTGCATACGACCTTTCACTCGCGTCGACGAACACGTGTATCTCCCCCTCGGTGTGGCCGGGTGATATACATCGAGGTATTTTGATCGATAACAAATTCATGATTTTGTTTCGGCCCATTTCACCCACCCATTTCAGCCATTTTTGTGTTTATCGGCTTTCACTTGTTCGTCTCAGTCGACTCTGGATCTCCATATATCTTGAAGCATATTTTTACCCGTGATCAAAACGGGCGAGGCTAGACCGAGCGGGTCGAAAACGGACATTACCGCAATCGTGGCTTGTCGTTTCGTCGGTGGCAGCGATATTTTCACTTCAGTAAGCGTGTTCCGTGGGCCGACGTTGAAACTCAGGGTGTCATTTTTGATATCCCACTGTAGACCCAGGATTTTTCAATGTGTGCATCTCCCCCGAGTTTCACATTACCAACCTTTCGTATATCGGATATGTCATTCAAAACTTCAGTTTCGTTATTAGCCCAACCACGTGATTCGAAGGCCGCTTTCCGCTGAACCTCGTATACTTGTTTCGAAACACGCTTAGCCTTCTCACTAGTATCGAAACTTTTCAAGAAATCAACGACGTAGTGATCTAATTGTATCGACTTACACGCCTCCGGGTACTCAAGTTAGAATTCTGAGGCGTTGCGATTTTTTTATATAGATCGCTGTACAAGGTAATAAGGCAGCGCCGAAAATCAATGACGTCATTGGGTACTTTTGTGGATTTTTATTCGAGTTATTTCGCCATAGAAAACGAAAGCTGTCGCGATCATCCTTTCTAATTTTCACCCGCCGGAACATTTTTTTGGTGTCGGCCGACGTCTTGTCTGAATCGAACGAGCACATCCAAAAGTGATCGTTTCATATCGGGGCCGTGAGTAACGTGTCGTTCAAGCAACTTCCATTCGTACGGGCGGCTGCATCAAAGGCAAGCGGACTTTATTTTTCTACAGATGCATAACGGCGAAATGAGGCAGGTACAACAGGAGTTCAGATGTGGATTTATTCGGCGCTGGCTCTGCATACCCATTTTTTAACAGATTATTAATCTGTTCACAATATTCGTTTTTCAAATGATCATTTTTCGACAATTTCTTTTCTGTGACGCGTAGACATTGCATCAAGGTATCATAACTTTCAGGCATCACTACGTTGCCCGACTTCCACAATAGGCACGTTTCGAATTGACCGCTTGGTAATCTGACACTCTTGCTATAGAGCAACGCAAGCAACCTCTCTTCTGGACAGTGACTCGGTTTGCGCGGAGCCACGCTGAGGGATTCAGTGTAGAAATGCCGTTTCACAATATCATTCAATTCATCGTCGGAAGTGTCGGACGGTTGTAGGTGATGTATCGTGTTTATCGGCCGTGATAAACTGGAAAAGCACCCATGTAAGACTCAGCTCAGTTGGGTCAAAGAAGCTGCTGGCTGGGTCGCGCAGCCTTCGTCAAGGAGTGCGTGGACCTTCATCGGTCTTTCGGGATCATACATTTCGATCAGAATAATTTTCAAAAATGCACGCATTGTATTAACATTATTTCCAGATATGGCTGATGTGCTCAGTGATAAGGGCCGTCGTCTGGGCGCTCCCCTCATAACCATCTCTCGTGATCTGCTCTTGGTGGAGTAGCCTATGATGCCCACCTTCACATGACTTGCAGGGCTTTCCTCTACATATAGCTTGCATGTGGCGGCCCCTCAGGAATCGGAAACATCATGTGAAGCTTTTTTGTTGCGACCCATCTTTCACTCAGATTCAATTTCACAAATTCGCCGCAGTCAGGTAAGCCGTGCTCATTATTGCAAATCGGACACATAATTTTCACATTCACTGAGGACCGATTCAATGGTTGGAAGGCAGTGTGCGAATTCGAATTGTTGCTGTCGTACTTTACTACTATATTACGAATCGCGTTCATTCTATGCGGGCATCGTTCCGGTGCAGGCCTCGAATTTCGACTGCCATTTTTCCCTGTCGGCATGAAGGCGCTGCACAGGTCGGCTATCTTATTCAAAAAAAATCAACAACATTACAAGTTCAGGCTCGTTGGTGTCCTGAGAATCCTTATATTCCCATCATTTGAAAGGATGTCGTTAAATTTATCAATTGTCTCATCGGTCATTTTGGGGGTGGACAGGTAGTTCAATTTATTCAACGTACGTATGGACGGCACACAATTATTTACTTTATTAGCGAAAAAGCTAACTAATGTCGCTCATTCCGTTGTTCATTGGTGCCATACGTATCAATTTATGTAGTTTCTATTTAATGATAGTGTCAGGTCATTTGAACCTGCGCTCGAGCACTTGAATAATTCGTAGCGGGTCCGTTTCAGTATAAATCAAGGTTTGACAAGTTTCAGCGCTCGCCACTAAGTGCTTTACGGATCCGCGCTACATTCTGCACATTACTAAACAATCCCGGTGTATCATTGTATACCGCTCAAAATACGATGCATTCGCTAACATTTCCGCTGAAAGTCGGCAGATCCACAAGAGTTTTAGACGACTCCTATATGATTCTCGATGTCTGCTTACTAGCCGACTTAATCGCAAATATGATTGCGTAGGCCAATGTCGAGTCACTCATATTCGAGTCGGTTTTACGTAGGGATGCACATATAGTTTCGCTGCACGCTACCGGCGGTGGTGGTGGCGCTGACGTCGGACTCGATTTGGGTGCAGGCTCAATTCCGGCCAATATCAATTCCGGGTCCATTTCTCAAGTTTATCCGTTTTAAATAAACAAGACACGTTTTGACAATCAATCACATCGCCCGTATCCTCTTCGTAAGCGTCCAAGCGTAACAACAACATTTTCGTATACGCGGCCGCAGCTTGTGCAGCTATTCGTTCAGTTTCCAATTGCTCAAATACAATTGAGCTAATAAAGTGGCACGCTAATTCGAACGTGCCTTGTTCACATTTCGATTTGAATTACTTTTTATATTTTTGTAGTTCTCCCCGTGCGAAAGGGTTGGAGAAGGAGAAAAGAAACCCATATTGGGTCGTCTGTGTGCCCGGGCACGCGGGTGTATCCGACTCTCACGAACTAAAAATTTCCTAAACAACTTGAATCTGCGATGACGAAAGCAAAATGCTATGAAGCCTCCATCTTAAACGCGGCTATTTCGGCATAGTGATGCCGTCGGTGGGTGACTGCCCTATGGGTGCCTTTTAAGCGAGCATCTCGGTATAGAAGGTCACGTGAAGTTTACAGCACGGACTGAAACTTCAAAGGGGGACTCCAGAAGGTGCGGAAATGCACCGGATTGATGACCTTTACAGGTCATAATGACTGGGGTAATCCCTACTTCTAGTCAATAGCCATTTTATTTAAGTCTAGTAGTTTTTCCATCTCGACGGTGAGATCGTCGGATGGATCTATCAGGACATTCCGTGGTCTTTTACAGAGTTGGTGTGGAAGAGGTGGCTCGTATAATACGGCCGAAACTAATAAGAGATTTGGATGGCTACTCGATACATCAAAGAAACGCTCTGATGTGTCCTTCATAAATTTAGAGATAATTGGGAGTTCCAGATCCCGATGAAGTACAGAGTTTTTGATGTACCATGGTATGTCAGCCGCTCTTCTACAGAATTTACTCTGCACCATTTTCAAATCATAAAGTCTATCAGGTTGTGCATGAGCAAAAATTGGACTCGCTTTTGTTATGACAGGCCTGATACACATCGTAAATATCGTACGTTTACGTAACGACATTTTACTTTTCCTACCTATCATTCCGTATGCGGGATAGGTAAAATAACGCTAGTTTCCTAACACGAGCGGTATGATCTCTAAAATGGAGATGCCTATCGATCGTGATACCTTAATTTTTATAGTGGTATTGCCACAGAATTTGTTGATTTAGTATACGTAAATCCGAGGTATCTATTGGTACTGTAATAGCCGATTTTCGCGAGCTATAGTCGAAGTAAATACATGCTGATTTCTCTAAATTGACTTCTATTCTTCAGAGTCGAAGCCATTGAGTCAGCTCATCAATGACCCTCTGAAAACACGGTAGAATATTCCGGAGGCAATTTGACCTAAGAAACAGTGTAGAGTCGTCCGCGAAAAGCGCGAGTTGGATGTCTATTTTCGGTTGTGGGATATTATTTACGTACGCGAAGTACAGCAGAGTGGAAATCGTAGAGCCTTGAGGTACTCCAGCTCTTATCGGTCTAACTGACGACTGCGTATTGTCAAGTGGGACGGTGAAGTGGCGATTACTAATGTACTGATGGATAATAATTACTGGACGATCTGGTTCTAGTTAATAGAGCTTATGTATAAGGCCTGCGTGCCATATCCTATCAAAGGCCTTAGCTACGTCAAAGAAGACCACCACTGTTTTTCTTTTGAATTTAAAGCCTTCCGAAATGCATTCTACAAAACGGAGGGCTTGTTCTGGGTAAGAATGGTTAGGTCTGAATCCAAATTGCTTATTAATTATAAGACCTTTACCTGTGAGATATTCCCTTATGCGAGTTTTGAGCGTTTTTTCAAATAATTTTCATAGTATGCATAAAAGACTGATAGGTCTATAACTAGCGTGGAGGTCCGTGGTTTCCCCGGTTTAGGAATTCCAATAACTACAGTTTCTTTCCAAGCTGTAGGAAAATAGCAATTGTTGATGAACGCATTTAAAATTGAGACCAAGGAGCAACTAGTTTCGCAGAAAAACACTTGAGTGCTTTACTGCTAATAGTATCCACTCCTGGAACCTTTCTGATTTTAAGGGCTTTAATATGTTTGCTAACCTTATCTTGAGTGATGGGATTCAGATCGTCTTTGGGTGGAAGGGAGACTCTGCGACGATCCTCCTCTTCTATCTCCTAATATGTTCAACGTCAAACGCGGGATTTTCTGAGCATTGTTGTTCAATGCTCTCTGCTAAACATTCAGCTTTTTCCTGGTCATCGAACGCTATAGAATTATCAAGTTTTCTAAAAGCGGGAGTGGGGACAGCTTTTTCAGTTTTAAGGGCTTTGGCTAATCTCCAAAATGCTTTATGACTAAGTTTAATTTATGACTAATTTTAATTTACCATTAGGTTGCTCCAATTATCATTTCTAACCTCCTGCATGCGGTCCCTCACTTTACGTTGGAGGGCACGCGCATGGGACCTATTCTCACATGTAGGGTATTTGCTCGCTCTGCGCAGAGCAGCGTTTTGTGCCCTTATCAATTTTTTGACATCTCTAGGCAGTTCTTTCCGATCTGAGTTCGTCGGAACTGTCCGAGAGCTGTCATGGACCACTGTCCTGATGTGGTTGGTAAGGCCATCTATTGCATTATCAATATCGTCTGTCGAAATGACGTCATTTGGAATACTATTTAAAATCGGGGTGTCGATTTCTTCAAGCACGGTCGGCACCTTCTGCCAATTAGTAATAGTGTTAACAGATGTAGGATAGTCCCCGGTAAGAGAGCCTAACCTCTTGAGTACGGGTCGGTGATCTGAATTGAGACACTGGAGGGGCTCAATGCAGTTCAATTTCAGAGATACCCCTTTCATGAGGGCGATATTCAAGATATCTGGCCTACGATTATTATCATTAGAGTAATGAGTCGGAATGAGAGGAGTAATGATATTAAAATGGATATCCTCTGCGAGGGCCGCCATTTCTCTACCGTTACTTTCCAGTTAGTTTTTTACTGTTAAAGTCGCCAAAGAGAATAACGGCATCCCCTAGAGCAAAGAGTGCTTCTATATCGCTTCGGAGAATTTTTTTCTTGGGAGGTAGGAATAACGACATTTAATATCAGAACACCATGTCCCGTCATACTAAGTCTACATGCGGTAGCTTCTATATTAACTAGTGGTGGAATGTCAATCGGACAGCAGTATAATGATCGATTGTAATACAACGCGGTTCCACCTTTTGGAGCACCTATTCTATCAGTCCGTAATTACATGTAATTTTGCAGGGTTTCGAATTGTATGGTTGCAAAAGTGTTTCCTACGCCATGATTATATCTGCTTTGTACTCCAACGCACACCTAATACGCTCACCCTTTCCAAACCGAGTTGATATAATAGTGAGTTCCGACTTTGAAAAATTCTACAGAAAATTTAAACCTCATTTTCGGAACGCAATCGACGTCGATCGATCGTGACACTATCGCTGAACGAAATAAAAATACTTGTGTTGCTCGGGCGCATGTTTGAACATGTCAGTCGCCAGAATACACGGGATGGCGGCGTTTTTGCTCCTCCACTCGCTCGCGTAAGTAGTTACGATTTTATAATTACAAGATGTTTTCGTAAAATTTATTATGTAATCAGATAGATAATACTATGCTTTAGAATTATGACTATTTGGTATGTATATTCTAATGTTAGTTTCTACATAAACTTCTTGTAAATTTTAACTCGCACAATCGTGGCACTCAGGTTGTACCGCGTAATATTGATTTAAAATATTTTTGTTTGCTGTACTGTTAAAGACACGATTAAAACAGTTGTTATTTTTATTTTTAGGGGCTCTCTTACGGATAACTATATATCTGAATTGTTGAACAACGGAGACGTCTCAGAAATTGAAGATTTCGATATTGACGAGGACGACTTCGATTTAGAGCCTAACATTTTGTTCGCGCTAGCTGCTGAGGAAGACTGTTCTAGTGAAGAACAGGATGATAAGCAGGATGTAATAGAAGATGAGTCATCATCCATCTCTGAGTCAGTAGTGGAGCCCCGGAGGCGCCTATCATTCCACCATCAATACCTTCTGGACGAACAACAAGGACCTCAAGACAAGGAAGGTCAGTTTCTGTTTCATCTTCAACACAAAGATCCCGAGTAACCTGTGGAAGAAGTTCTCGTGGAGGGCTGTGTCTACCTTAAGTACTACCAGGAGAAGGGTATGGAAGCAGGTCCCGTTCGAAGATGGTCCGCACAACTACATGCCTATACCTACAAAACCAGTACAACGACCGGTTGATTATTTTCGCGACTACTTTGATGATGATTTCATAGAAAAAATTTCTCATTGTACTAATCTATATTATCTGCGATCTACTGGCCGTGAGCTCAAGTGTACAAGCACCAAATTACTAAATTACTTGCTATACATATAATCATGGGCTGCGTGCCTTACCCCAGTTTGCTATGTATGGAGGCTGGTACGAAGTTGGGTTTAATCTGCAACATAATGTCAAGAGATCGATTTTGACGCTGCGTAATGCACTCCATGTGGTAGAAGGTGATTCAGCTCCTGACAGCGAAAAGGGTAACGTTTTATGGAAGGTCCAACCGATGATTGATAAAGTGAAAGACACCTGTAATAAACTGGAAAGGGTGCCGGGATTTTACTCCATCGACGAGCAAATGATACCATTTACCGGTCGCTGTAAATTACGCCAGGTGGTTAAAACAAACCGAGACCTGTTGGGCAAAAACTTTGTAATGACTACAAGCGAAGGCCTAATGCTCGACTTCGCTATTTATGAAAGTGCTAAAACTATGTTTGGTGAGTCGAATCTGGGTCTTGGACCGTCTGTTATCCTGAGCTTGGCTAAAAGCATTCCTCCTGGCAGTTGTGTTTACCACGACCGGTATTTTACTACCGTACCTTTGATTGAAGAAATGGAGAAATTAAATCTGCTCCACAGGTACAATAATGCAGAATAGAATCCCTGACCGAGCGACGATCAAATTTAAGAAAGATTCTGCAATGCGTCGTGGAGAGTGTCAACAGTTTGTTTGTGAACCTACAGTATTAGTAAAATGGAAGGATAACAAATCAGTACTTCTTGCATCAAACTGTACCGGGGCTAGTCACACCACGTCTGTGAAAAGATGGGATAAAACTAGTAACAGCGAAGAGATACGACGGTTATGAGCACTATCCCATTAGCGATGACATCAAGGCTCCGCGGACCTGTAGAATGGAAAACTGTGAAAGTCGGTCAAAAATAAAATGTGAAATGTGACGTGTACTTATGCCTGTCTCGCGATAAAGACTGTTTTAAAAGTTATCATATAGGCTCGGCTTGAATTATTCTTTATCCACTTACGGATTATTTACATATTTTTATATTCTCCTAGTTATTTGTTTAATTTTGATCTCAACATTAAAGACACAAGGTGTCGTATCATTTTATGGTTCCTAAAGTACAAAATGTACCTAAATTAGTAGTTTTAGTTAAGTTTCTAAAAAAATACTTCAAGACTGATTAAAATTAATAAATATTGATTTTTAAAGCTTGTTTTTTTATTTATTTACATTTCTAATATTTTACCGAATAATAATTCCGAAATCGGATATGTTCTGTACGACTCCTCGATCGTGCGAGTTACAAATTATTCCTGAATCTCACGACCATGAGGGTATGATTGTCGGAGACCAGCTCCAGCTAGATTTTTTTTTATATTTTTCTCGAGCACTATGGACATAATGTTACCCCTTACATAGCATTTTATCTTGAAACTAGAGAATTCATAGTCCCGGTTGTAAAGGGCTATACAATTAATCAAACCGTTTGCTTCAATCGAAATTAGTGATATATTTTTGGGTTTATGACGTCTAACTGAGTTTACTTGATTACAAGTCATTTCAAGTTTTCAAGTTTATTAATTAAGTTCTGGTTTTCCAGGATAGTTTTAAGGTGATCTACGCCGTGTTGTGCCCTTCTAAACTTCGCGGTTAAGTCCGCGACCTCAGCGCTCCTTACTACCTGGAGTATGGACATTATAGTATTAATGTCCTCCCGCAGGGCCGAACGCCACAGTTTCCGGACGATGCGACGGGTAATTCGAAGACTCTCTAACGATAGTCTCGGATATAGCTTGCTGCTTAACCCATGGAAGAGGCTTCTTCCATTGCAGGGGGGAGGGGGCTGGGCGAGAAATCCGCCCGCCAGCTGTCTCTAAGGAATGTTTACTATCCACCCTAACTGTTGCGCGGATTGGTTTAGCTAATGGGT
>BGZK01004181.1:0-15759 GCA_005406025.1 Eumeta japonica | reverse complement strand
GTGTACTTTTATAACTGTATCATTTAATGTATATTAACGAATTGCGAAAGCGAGTTTGTTATACATATGCAATAATTGAGTTCTCATATCGTTATACAACTAACCGTTAATCTACACACCTTTCGTCGTAATTGCGAATGTGATGTTCCGTGTACGCGCGACGGTAACCATGTTCTAATACGTATTTTAATGTAGAAGAATAGTTGATTGAAATGGTATTCATACTTATCACGGAATAATGTTTGATTTTAATTGCTATCCGACAAAGACGCAACAGTAATATAAAAACGGGCAAAGCGCGTGACTCCGCGGCGTGACGCGTTATTTGACTCGGCCGCGTGATGCTAGGACACTCTCGTTGTTTCGTAGTCTCTTTGACAGGATTGACATACGCGAAATCGTGTGGTATTGCTTGCTCCCGATAGCGTCGAGGTCGTCAAATCGAATGAACTTTTCGATATTCTGCTGCCAGCCATCCGCGAACATCGCAAGCACGCGGCGCGTAAGCAAGGCGGCGAACATGAAAGCGGTCGGAGCGGCATTCTCAAAGAAATTGCTACACGCGATTTCACGCGGCCGCCGTGGGATCCGACACGCCTCGATTGATGTCTCCACTATTTAGGCCTGGCGCGCTAATGGCAGACGATGAAGCCGACCGAGGAATAGACAGAAAACATTTCCATGGGAATGACTTATTTTGTTTATTGTCTACGGCGGAAATGCTTAACAGAATAACTTTTAAACAAATCGCTCATGATAATATCCAGCGATAGTGTTTTTCGGAAAAAAACTTCTAATAATCCAGTTTACCTTCTAGAAAGAACACAAAATGCTATGCACGTTTGGGCTACAAATAAATAATTGAAAAATTACATCACCTTAATATAGAAGTGATGTTGCTTACCACACGGGAACATTGAATTCGTTCTCCGATAGAAAAAAATCGTTTTTAAAAAAGTAACCGACCCCTCGAGTTTCATTGTCAATATTAATTTCATCAGCCTTAAACCTGTTGCAATTCGACTCAACTATAAATAAATTGTCTAGGCCGCACGCTTTGATATTTGCTATGAATATGGAACACTCTGTAGATAGGTAATCACGCGTCATCACAAATTCACAATCCATCCATCCAATGTTGATACACCGTTGGATATAAAAGTCGTACATTTTCCTTTAGTAAGCGATAATTGTGGAGCATGCAGAGCACCCAAATAAAAATTGTAGTAATACAGTAATGTAAGTGGCCAACTAAATAAAGACAATCCTTGTGTATCGACCTCGATAATCATTTGTTATGTTGGTGATGGAGTGTATCACAAGGAAATTCGCCAGATCTTTGAAAGATAAATGTTAACTAATAAATACGCATTTTGTTAGTAAAATTTCTACCCCTGTTTTTACAGAAGAAAATTGTCCTTTGGGTCTAGCATGACGCTCTAGAGAAGAGTATCTCTATAGTATTCCTTTCATTTGTTACGCCGGCGCAAGAAGTATAGTCCTATAGAGAATTTTTTTTGTAAGGTGTCATGCTAGGCCCGCTGTAATGAGACAGTACAGACGCACAGGTCTGTACGTGTATCAAACCATTAAATGGGAAATACAAATTTAAAACGTCAGCCTGCCGCGGCGATGCAATTCGTAGCAGGCGAGGCGCTTTTAAAAACGAATTAGTTTCAACGATGTCATCACGTTTGTCGCTTCCTGTCGCTACATGAGGCTCGACAATTTACACCAAGTGGCAATTGCAGCAGTAATTAGTATGTTATTTGTTTTAATTTGTTGGCATATTCGATTGCGATGTAATTTCTGATCAATTTTTAAATTACAAAAAAATAATAATTTGATGACTCTACTACATTGATATAATTTTTTATTAATGACGAGATTACAATACAACGTTAAAGATGTCACTTTTGTAAATTAATATATTTTTTATGTTTAGTGACTATTGTTTTATTTTTATAAACAAGAAGATAAGACAAATGAGTACAAATCTGTGTGGAAAAAATCAGAAAATTGCTTCAGAAATTTATTCTCTACGGGATATCAAACCCTAATCTATCCCGTTAAGACATGAACACAATATTCATTATTCGACATAAAAAATATCTTACTGCAAAATTGAAAAATTACATAAATCAAAATGGAAAGTATAATATTATCCCAAAGACCTCGCAATGAGATGAAATGATAAATACAAAATGCATAGGTACTTTGTACATAAATGATAATTTTTCTATTGGCTGAATTTAAACGAAGATTATTTTTTTCATATTAGAAGAGCTAAACGAATATATGCTTCAATCGACAATAAGTGATCATCGTAACCTATGGCAACTTGTTTTAAAAAAGTCATAGGCTTCGGGTACAGGGCCAATACTTTGCGGTCTTTTTATATAAGTTATACATTAGACAAAACAATTCTCCATATAATCGACAGAATATGCAAATGGATCTAATATATATTCGTCTGATGAGGGTGTAAAAGCGACTCGTGTTCCCAGGATCACGATGATGGGAGCATCTCTGCGCTGTGTGGAGTCAAGTGTAAGGATTTGAAGTACCCCAACTTTGAGATGAGAACAGCATAACTTGTGCTAGCCTTCCCGTGGTTTATTGAGTTCAAGGACATAGTTCTGGTGGAAGTATCGCCATGCTTTATTGTGCGTACTAAATTTTTTGTATATTATTTAGCTTTACCATTCTGAGAGATCGCAAAGCCTGGCGCAGTTATCTTCAGTAATTCATTCACCGCTATAATTCTAAAACATAAAACATGATTTGTTTTTCTTAAATTTAGCATTGTACAAAGCATAAATCATGTGAATAAAATTTGACGGTTTTTCATAAGCGTCATCGTATCAGGCTTAGTCACTGCTGAAGCGTCCCACAATCTTTTCATTTCTTATTGCGGGACCTGAACCATGATATCTGTAGCATTGCTTTGTAGGAGTTGGAGGCTGCCCAAAATCATTGTCGTTGATGCAGTAAGAAATTTACGAATTATAATGTTGCCCGAAGCAAGGTACGAGGGGTTTACGGGTAAATGTGTCTTAAAACCTCACTGAACACTACATCCGTGGTAAGATTCGAACACTTGGAAACCATCGCTGGCTTTTGAAGTATAAGGTCTTAAGTACAATTGATGTAAATCTCGCAACGTTATTATTTACTTTAGTCCCATAGTACAAATGCGAAATACCAGATAACCGTATATGAATAAAAGGATTTCTCCTTGTCCTTAATCCGAGCAAAGCCACAACTTGCTTCAATTTGTTTCGAGACGAGACTTAAACAGGCTTACAAAGTTGTAATTCCAGTAAAATATTTTATGTAAATGATTCTGTATTCGTTATACTCCGAATGGTTGCAAAATTTTCTTTAACCCATAGACAATTTATCTCTTCAACACCAAATAAGCTTTCAGAGCTTAATTAGCTACAACCTAAGACTACAACTTCATTTGTAAATAATAATTATTTTTCGAACGCATATTTCGTAAAGGAAATAAAAGCGTTATTAGAGAAATAAAATTCAGTAAAATCAACTAAATTAATATCGCCGGTTAATTCTAATCTTTGTTTTTTATACTAGTGGCCCCCCCGATACATCGCCCAAGTGGACATTGAAAAAAATCCCTTCACATTTCCTATCTCACTTAACCTTGTTTCTATACAACGTAAATACAATAGCTTGTTTAACTGTCTGTGGCTGGAAAATTATAATTCGAATACGAAATTAAAATTTGTTTTTGTATTTGGGATTAAACTAAAATACAATGCGGTCTTAACAAATAACAGTAATATAAACAAAATTATTTTCTTCTGGTTTTACCACTAGCACCGCTGGTTAACTAAATTAGTTAAGGAGGCAGTTCAAAGAACTTTACCCCTTAAGAGGTACGAGGCAGATAAAATAATATTGATAACATAAGAATTTAGTGGTACAAGCTCACCCGCAAAGGCTCACAAAGGCGATACTATGAGCCATTCTATCCGAGTGGGAAAGCAATTTTTCCGAATCAGTGACGTTCGCGTGAAGAAGGGAAATATTTGTTAGGTCTTTTTTTTTTCGCGAGCGCACGAAAATATTATGATGTAAAATGCAAGATCCATTTGGATCCTCACTTATTTATGAGATCCTGTGACCTCGTCGGTCTTGTACGTACTACGTGCATATGAAATGTTGCAGAAGTGACACGTACATCTTTTGTTGTCGTACATGTAGTTAATAAAAATGACAAATTATAGTGTAATTAGTCAAATTAGATTTATATCGTGGTGTCATAACGATAAATCTTCAAGCACTATATTATTTATATTTTTTTATTCTTCCTTGTCACGAACTAAGACCTCAATGGGCCAGGCACGACAATTAGCCACTATGGGCCAACTTCGTTCATTGCTATCGCATGGCGGTGGTGGACGCTACCAATCCATTGTAACATCTTATCTTTATGCTGTTCATTTTATGGGGTTTTTTATAAAATATTTGAGGAACAAACGAGCACACGAGTCACCAGAGAGTGCATGGTCACCGCCGCCCATGTACACGCGCACCCCCGAAAGGGATAGCGGCGCTTCGCCGGCCTTTTGGTACGGAATAGCATATTTAATAGAAGGACATCGGGCTGATAGAGAAGGAAACTCTTACTCACTTTACTAAATGCAACAGCGGAAACTGTTACTTCACGTCCGTATTCTGTGAGAGTTCGGTATTTGATGGATCGAGCTGGTTCATTTCTGGTTGCTGGTTGGCCGCAGTATGGCTCTATTACAGTAAAAATTTGGGTTCTGAATTGCGGGCTCAAATTGGTACAATTCAATTAAGTTCAAGTCTTCCCATCGCTCCACGATGGTAACATTTCAGGAGTTCAAATATTTTAAAAATTTGCAACTAAAAAAAAGTGCGCCATCCCGTTAGCGGTTGGTGACGAGCTGATGAACAAAGGGCTAGTGTGTGTATACCACGGGCCACGGTACGCCAAGGTTCTTTTGAAGTGTAAAAACAATCGACAACTTCGCCATTGCGCGCCACGATCCATTGTCCACTGGCAATTATCCGCCATCATGCGCCATTGCCTTCTGTACACAAAGGCAATGATCTGTAGTGGACCAACATCGACCACCATGTAAAGGGGACTTAAAATATTTTAAAAACTACAGATGTAAGGGTACACATTTTTAAAGAAATCCATACAAGTGAAAATTATTCTTTTAAATGTTATTTTACCAATGGTTTTCTAATGGTACATATTTTTTAGACATTGCTAAAGATAGGTAAAAATGTAACGGATAAATTATAAATACACAGTATAGGGACCATGCACGAAATATGTGCTGCCTCTGTTACTGAAGTTAGCGCACTCTGGTGTCAAACTAAGCATAAAACGACCAAAACATTGCAATTCTTAACAGATAATAAATAAAATACGCAAAAAACAATTAACTACTGTCTTCGACCGACAGAAATCAAATGTATTTAAGAGAGAAACGATGAAAAATATTTATAGCGAAAGTAATTGATACGAAACAATTTTAATAGCTGAGTAAACATAACCACGTCGGTTATACTCCAAGCACGTGGCACCTCAGACGTTAAACGCTTATTACTTTTCAACGAAGCACCACAGCCACTCGGCGAAAATCAATAAAATTTCACTAGTCAATTGACTTCACGCTTCCGACCGGATGTCTTTGCATACCCTTCGATGTAACATGGCTTTATTGAAGATGATATTAACACAATTTTCATGCTGCAGAAGCGAGCTATTCGTGCTGTTTATGATCTGAGACCGATGACATCTCTCCAAGAAAAATTTAAGGAAATTAATAACCTTAGCATCACAATATATATACGAAAACCTGGTATACGTCAAGAGAAATATAAAATCGTTCCATAAAAGGAGCGACATCCATAACATTAATACTAGACATAAGAACGATCTTGCTGCTCATAAGACCCGTCTAAGTAAAGTTAATAAATCATTTAAGGGATGTGTGTGCTTTTATAATAAGATCCCAACGAAATTCAAAATTTGCCATTTACTGAGTTTAAACGTTTCGTTAAAAGAAAGTTATATGGTAAGGGCTATTATACCGTATTGAATATCTTAATGAAAACCCTGGATTGAGCTGCTCGCTATCAGGTTATTTCATATTATTTTAAATGTCGACTAAATTATAAATGACTAAATCTTTTGTATTGATGAGTAAAAAGAGCAAACCTTGAGTTTCTTGCCCATTCTTCTCCCGTGAATCAGCATTTGGAATGGGCGGTAATGTCGAAATGAATTTATTAATGACGTATTTCAAGTGTAATTTCATTGCCTACGAAATAAAGATATTTTTGATTGGATGATATCACGGAAATACTATAAATTTATACAAATAAAAATGAACAGACAGCACAGTCTAACCAATATTTTTTCCCGAAAGACGCAAGTTTGAGTCACCAGTTGGCGTGACGGTCTATACGCACGGTCCACATAATGCAGAGCAGCGAATTAAATGATGGCGTACGTCGTAAGCCGGATTAAAATAAGTGCATGTTGTGGACAACACGCGAACCCGCATACTCGCGAGTCCCGATATCATATTTTTGTCCTTATCTGCGGCCGTTAATTTAACTTCAACTTCGCGTAAATGAATGACGAAAAGCGGACTATTACGGGAGCAGTGTTTATTTATTGAGTGTGGTCGACGCGAATCTTATAGAATTTTTTTAATACATTTTGCGAGTACAGTTGAACCTCGATAAGTTAAAGTCCAAGGGAAACACAAAATATTTTAAGTTATAGAGGTTTTAAGTTATCAAGGGTCTATGTTAGGGATTGATTACATAGAGGTAGGTATGTATGTATGTACCCTTGTTCCACTCTTTATCAGCGTATGTGAGTGTTGTTAGTTTTCTTTTTGAACTCATTTTAAGCCAGTTTTGATCACACAGTAAGTAAAGCGATGTTTCCAGGACAATGATCAAAAACTTATGATCCAAGGCTTACTTATGTCTTAAGGCTAACTGCCGCAAAGCTTTAAAAAATTTCGAAGAAGCAAACAATAGGTGACATATGTATTGTTTACGTTAACAATTTAACTAGTGAACACGTGCAAGCATTAAATACCGAAACCTTTTGTTTTGCACACGTTAACAATTTAACTAGTAAACACGTGTAAGCAATAAATACCGCAACCTTTTGTTTTGCACACTCTTTCAAAATGACTCATTGACAAACAATTTTATGTTATAGAGGTTGTGGAAACATTTCTTTAAGTTACTGAGGGCTAATACAGAGATTACTTATTTAAGTTATAGAGGTTTTGGGCTCTGATGGGAAGGGAACATATTATTTTTTGAAGTTATAGAGGTTTTTAAGTTACCGAGGTTTGAGTTATCGAGATTCTACTGTATAACGATAAATGTATTCAATAAGTTAAATGAATATGACGATGCTGTTTTAACTTTTATTACTATATTGTATTGTTTGTGCAATCCACGGTACACCCACTATTGAATAGTTTGAGAGTAGTTTTCTGGTATTGACGAATCAACTTATTGTCGCCGTAGGGCTGGACACTGGCTAGGCGAATTTGGGGAATTGACTTATTAGACTATAATTGTTTAGTTAATATGTGATCAAAATTATTAGCTGACTACATAACAAAAGCTTGTTTCTGATTATATAAAAGCTTGGCGCACCACGTTCAAAGCTATTATTCACTTTTACAAACTAAAACTGAAAACTCACAGGAGTATATTTCTAGCGTCAACATAGACTCGGAGTCCCAGCCGCTAACAACTCATAATACATATACTTTTGGTTCACCGGTTTGTAACTTTCGTATTACATATATTACTAAATCCCTTAGAGCCTTAAACATTCCTTAACTATGAAATGACTGGAATCTTTCAATCTGATTTTTTTCCTTTAATAACGAATCGAAAACGTGACAGTCAATAGACTATAACTAGAAATTCTATGCATTTCCAGAACACTTCTCAATTGAAACTCGAGTCTTGTTTTCGGCTGAGATGGGATAGAGCCTTTCAACTAGAATGGGGCTACTGGGATTTGGAATGACGGAACTTGGGTTTTGAACTTAAATGTGATTTCATGGATCTAATTAGCGAAGTACGAAACCGTGGCACGTATGCAATTCGCCTGTACTCTTTCCCGCGTAGTAATGTTAAACAGTGTGACGCGTTATACGCTAGAGGCAAAGGAATTTTCGAATGCACATATAACGCGGCCGGCTGCATCGGTGATGATCTGTTTGACGACAAATGAAGATATATATCACTAAAAATCTCGCAGTCTCTTCATCAGTGGCTAAGACTCTTAGTGATTTGTAACTGTTGATACTTTCTCTAGTCTTTTAACTTTTCAATATTTGTTCGTAAGCATGAATTGCTTTTAACTTGTAATGTTGAGACATAACCTTTTACTGTTTACTGAAGAGCTTAAACCATTTTACACTTCGTCGCGGGTTGGTCTCTCTTAGTACCCATTATCAACGAACAGTGACAATTTTCGACACTAAAATCTTTTCTTCCCTTTTCAGTCAGGCATTCATTAAGTCGCTTTTAAATATGACTTATTTCGAAAACATTTACATCAGTTAATATATGGTTAGTGTTCGAACTCGGTTATTTTTTCGTTCTAAAGTACCACGATCACCGTATGTGAACTTTCATCGGTTCAACGCTTTCGATGTTATACGCAATTAAAGATCTATTTATAGCACTTTATGAACTTCACAAAGATTTCCACCATTTATGTAAAGCGATTACTCGGGTGACTACCGGGAACTGACCGTCTGATCTATCAACGCATGGTGACCAGTGGAGTTTATATAACCACAATGAATTAGAGATATCATACAGGCCTTATGAGAGATATAGCAATACTGAACTTGCTTCTTCTAATATTTCTGCGATGGAACATATCGGGATCGTGATCTCGATCTCTTCACCGTCATCATATCTTATACGTGGTCGTGCAGATTGAGCTGAAAGCGATCACCGCTATCGAGATAATCATTTGTGACGTAACTATATTGCGCGGGCGCATGCAGACCTATTGCAGACTTCCATACTAGCTAATAATAAAGTTTACGACCGCCCCAAGGTACAGCACTTTGCATCGAATTGAATCGACCCGGTTAGTTACAAGTCTGGAGCGTGCCTTATTTTTAGCTTAGCGCTCGGTGTTAAACCATCCAAGCGGGAAATGCGAGTCTCACGCGAAAGGCTCCATATAGAAACCGAGGTATTTTCTAAGTTAAAATTAAATTAAAGTATTATAAATTAAAATATAAAAGGAAAATAAATATTTATAATCGCATGGTTTAATATCAACTTTACAAGATACTCTCCGTCGCGCTATCATGTATCTATGTTCATTGAATAGCATAAGACAAAAACGAGAAATAAAATATCCGTCACCAGTGATTATACTTTTTTAATATTACGCTAATATTAAATAATATACTAAAAGCATTCTTTCACTAATCATTTTTTTTTTGTTTGAAGTCATTTAATGTCTTTTTTGTTTGATTTCAAGAAAACTGATATTTTACTCTTTTCAAGCTCCTAATGTTTTTTTTTAAACATTGAAACGTTTTAATTAGCCTGCAAAATATGCAATGATGACGAAATGGTCAAGGTCAAATCAGAAGGTTCGAAGTGATAAGACGTAGGTTTGGGACTTTGTTAGCAAATTGATGATAAAAGTCTTTAATAGCCCCCAATGTGCTCTGAGCAGGCGTAGAGGATTCAGGATCCTAGCCAATCAGGGTCTACGCATAATAAAGCTATACAATACTTGTGTCTGTACACTGTAAATATTTGCCAAAACTTGATTGCGGGTGATGTGAGGAGGGCAACAGAATACATTAATATTATACTTAAAACTTTGTCTATGTTTGAACATGCTAATCTCAAAAACTACTATACGAATTTTCTCGCAGTTTTCATATGCAATTTGAGAATAGCATGGGTTTTATCTCATCAAAATTGACCCTGGGAAAATTTTGATTAAAAAAAAAAATTTAACGTAAGAAGTCAGCACAGCTATTTATATTTAAAAAACGTAGTAAAGTGATAGTTGCAGGCACCGCTATTCATAAAATAAGATTGTAATATAGTGATATATCACAACCTATCACATTTTATACATTTTATAATTCTTCAACTCGGTAGTTTTGAAGATAAGGGACGAAGTACTTAATTTTCATTTGTTTTCTTAAATAACTAAAATTATTTATATTAAAGTTATATAAAAAATGAGATCCCTCTCACAAGCCCTTTATTTTATATTATACTATGCTGCTCACAATTTTTTTATATTATACAGCTTGCAAAACTTTTTAAATAATAATTTTCCATCTGAAAGTCATCTCCAAACTTTAAAATCATTGATTTACTTTGCATATTCGTGTTTAGGTGACATAAATTTATATGTTTATCAGCTTTTCGAGTTAGTCGGTCTCTTGATTCGGAGGAAATTGGCTATGATTTTGGCTATGAAATTGGCTATGGAAATAGACACGCGTGACACGAATGATATAAAGGTTCCATTTTTCTTTACCCGAACGTATGGATCTATATAAAAGTATATAGTTGTTTGCTTACCTAATGAAATGTATCTCGCCCAAGCCTTTTGCTCTTAAAAATTCCGAATGGAATAAGGAAAAATCTGACAAATATCTAAAATTTTCGAATCTTTTATACCAACCTATACGTTTAAATTTTTGATCAGGGTCAACCTCATAAATAGACCTAGAAATATGATTATCAATTTACCTACGGGCGCGGCAGTTGCCGCAGTTTTAATGAGCTACGCAAGAAGGCCGTTAGCGTCAGCGAACGGCCATGTTTGTTATAGTCCAAGAGCCAGTAACACCTGTTTCATGACGTGCTTGATGCACATTGAATTTTTATATTGTATTTATATTGGATTGAGAGGTAGATTTACCTGTGTTTGCCTGGCCTATCCTGGGACACCAGGTACTGCGCATAAAGAACAGGTGTAAAAAATAATTCCGAAAAGTGTTTGATTCACAGGCCAACAAGTAAAATTGAAAATTTGGACTATTTTAAAAATAAAATTAATTGAGGCAGACACTTTCAGGGGTTGATATCGAATAAATCTACCCCAAAGTTGATTTTCTTTAAATTAAATTTGAAGTGTTTGATTCACGCTGCCATTTTTAGCGTTTTAATTAAATATAAAAAATTATATGCAAAGGCAGACACTTTTCCGGGGTTTGATCACCGGAAAATGTGAAAAATTATAAAATACAATAGAAAGAGATAGGATGCGCGCGACTGTCGATATGAGTGAGAGCGCCGATCACTGTCGTTGCGGCGGTTCTTCTCTACGTTTAGAGAAGAACGTATTAAATTTGTTGAACACTCATGTAAATTTGTATTCTGTTATTTTTCTTCAATTAAGTCTCTTCTAAAAGTTGGAGTTGGATTATTACTTATTATTATAAGAAGTACATGAAGTGCGTATTTCATTGGCGAATCGTTTTCATGAAATTAATTACCTATTGCAACGTTTATTACGAATTTACGAAATTTGCTTTAAAATTGAATGTTAACCAGGTGATTTGATCTTCAAGCATCTTTGGAAACCAGTTCTAAGTTTGTTCGCAAAGGTGAAAGAGTCTGTAATGTTAAAAGATTGCAATATCAATTTATATATGAAATAGATTTTTTGACGTCACAAATATACGAATATCAATTGTTTAATTACAGCTGCATTATAAGAATACTTTGAATATTTTAATTATTAACTGAGGTAGAATAAAGGTACTATTATAAAATTCTATATTTTTGTGATATCTAATATTTAATAAAAAAGAATAGAAGAAGGGGTCTAATTAAAACCTGAATAAAATAATTCAAATTTTGCAAAACGAAATTGGTTTGGGTGGTAGAATGATAATTATTGTTGTTTATTCAAACATTTTATTTGATATACATAAATGTGATTTTCTATTTTCTCGTATTTAGGAATCATAATTTTTTAGCAAAATGTAATAATCGCATTGCAAATTTATTTCGACTAAAAATTTTCGAATAAACACACAGATGCTAAAAACAAATTTCAACGTAATGTCTTTTGTTAACTCTACGATTTAGACTAATCCTAATTTCTTTCACGCCGCTAGTCTCAGTTTTAAAGACAATACATTAAACATTGCTCAACACTCGCGCATCGCTTATTGTGCCTAATGCTTATAAATAATAATAGAATGACATGCATCATTAATAACACGGAATATCAGTTGAATAAATTTCATGCGCAATTTGTCAACGCGTTATGAGAGATTACTTTCTATTATAGTGCATTACATGCTTATGTAATACGATATAATGGAAAGTATTGTTTCTTTGTGTAGTTTTAATTGGTTGTAAGTGTTGTTTTAATATCGTTTCCAATAAGGTTTTACTTTTGGAAACGATAGGATAAATCTAGTAAAATTAGCATTGTATTATTGTATATTAAGAAGAAATCTGTGATTTAAGTTCGCGTGAATGTCGTCCCGTACGAGGGATATGTTAGATACCTTTTGAATCTGACACAAATTTGTTAGATGTCTTATAGGTTTTCTCGTAATTTATTTCAAATATGTGTGTGCGTGTGTGTGTTTGTGTATGTGTGTGTGAGTATGTGTGTATATTAGTGTACCCACGTAAGAAGTGAAACTTTTTTATGACATCATTTTTCGAAAAATGATCCACTGTTAACAACTTTACATAAATGGTTTAAATAAAGTTATATTATATAAAGTTTAAGCAAAAAACATTTTGTATTAAGGTAACGTTATTTTATTATCATAGACATGCATACAAATAATATAATTATTTCACCTTATTATTGATATTAGGATTATTATAGTATTTGGGTTATTATGATAGAATTATTTTTATTATTACAATTAGTTGATGCTTACTAGATTAACGGTCGTATTAATTAATAATTGCTAGTTTTAATGAAATTATATGCATTTACCGATACTTACAATCAAAACTGAAGTTAACCTGAAATAACCTAAAAAATAAATACCATAATCACGCCCGCATGCTGGATGTATTATAAAAAGTTATAATTACTTGCTAATGTTAGTAATCCACTGGAATTAAAATAAATCCTCTTAATTTTTTGCCTATTACTTACTGAGTTTAAGAAACAAGGCGCGTAACAGAAATAAGTGACGTTTTTTACATTGCTATAAAATTTCTCTCATACGTCCATAAGGAAGTTTCACTTCAATAATAATTAACGTTAATTTTAATAAGCTTTATTCAAAACGATGTAAGATTATATACCTATCTAGTGACACAAAGACTGTTTGTGAAATTTTGCCTTTTCACCGGCCAGTTCGACGACCACGAGGTTTAACGTAATAGGATTACGTTGACCGAATTCGGTCATACTCGTAGGAGGGCGAAGGCTGCGAAGGCTTAAATTAAGGTTTTACTGTTATCGTGTCCCTCGCCGTAATTGAAAGTCCAAGGCGTTTGAGGACCATTTCGGCGTTTGTTTGCTGTTTACTTGTCAGAATTATTTTTATTTGTTATAGGTACAATTGGCGTTGTAAGAGTGTGTACCGAGGAAGTGCAATTATGTCTGATTCTTATTGGTTTGCACTAATCAGTAACAATATCGTTATTCTGCACTTTTATGTTTTTTTTTTAATAAAATCTGTATATACATATAATAAAAGAGTAGAGAGAAGAAATGTGAGCATTAAAGATATTTGAGGAAAACTAGTTCGGTTGAGGATTAGAAACGTCGACAGAATACATTTCGTTGCTTTTTAGTATATTTGTCTGTCTGACTGTAAATTTGTTCTTAAATTCGGCAAAAACTACTGGACACAATTATATGTTTAGTAAACAAATCTCAAGGCACACTATGTACAATTTTATGCAGCGTGCAATTGATTCGATTAAACAATTAGATTTTTTTAAAGACAACCGCAACGTTCTTCGTCATCCCCAACTCGTAGTCGGCGAACAAAACGTCTTTAGCCGTTATCCCTCGGTCCCAAAACAAAAGATGGTGGGAATGGTTTCAGTAGTGGCGTAATCAAATTAAGATACAACAACAATGTATATCCGATTGCAAAATTACCCAAATTAAAATTACGCATGTCATTTTGTTGAACAACCGATTGATGCCCGTCGCATCTGTTTGAAAATCGTTTGATAAGTCTTATGGGACAGACGGATAGAGCGAGCAACACGCCAAAACGAAAGACAAGTCGAGAGGTACCACAGAGAAATGAAGAGAAAACGGAATGTGTTTAAGAACAATTACCCGGCTAGTATTGTATAGCCATCTCACGGTATGGCTTTAAAGCTTATTTTATTGTTTTTTTTTATTATTATCTATAAGTACACAAAACAGATTACAATCATTATAGAATTGTATGGAATGATATGATAAATATAGAAGTTGATTTAGACCGTAATTTAAATGTGTGTTTGTAGGCTCAGAATTAAAGTATACATAACAAAATAAACTAAATAAAAAGCGACAACAAAATTTACACATAAAAATGGGAAAATGAAATAAAGCACTTACTGTCCACACTACCGAAACGAGACTTCGTGTATACTACGTTTGAAAGCAGTAAGTCTGCAATCAAACACATCGACATCACACGCGCCAGCGTCGGCCGTTTTCGTTGTGCAGACGGGACATTCTGGTTATAGGATTGTAAACGGACGTATTGTTTTTGTGGGTTTGCAATGAAAATGTCCTGAATGTACGAAAGTTATGAAGAGTATTAAAATTCAGCATTAATAATAACTTAGGCGAGTCTGTCGAGGAGTGTACAATTTTGTATAGATAAATTAGATTTATCTTAGGACGTGTTTCCAGTGATTGTACTTCAAACGTAGAGCATCTTTGAAAATATTCAGTGAAGAAGCAGCCAAGATTCTGACGAAAAGATAAGATTTTGACACACTTTCTTTGTACACTTTCAATGTGCTAAATATGAGTGTTGTAATGAGAAGGCCATATTGAACTATTATATTTCAAGATACTTCTAATAAGGCTATAATATATATTTAAAGAACTATAATACTTCTTAAATTCTATTGTAGACTTGGCGACGAATCCCAAGCAGGATATTAGCCTTTTTGACAATGTAATCATAATGTGGCCGGAAGGTAAACTTATCATCAAAAATAATATCAAGACCCTTGTCTAAAAATTTACATTGTAGTATAGAATCTGAAAGTTTGTATTCGTAAATTATTTTGTTGATCTTGTGAGTAAAAGAGATTGCAAATAACTTGCTAATATTAAAGACCTTGATTTTTTATTTGTTGAGAACCAGGCATATAGCACGTCCGAATCTTTTTGAAGAGCAGTATAATCGTTTATGTTCCGAATAGGGAGCGAATATCTTGAGATCATCAGCGTATAGGAGAGACATGTATGACAAATGAACAATAAAGTCATTAATAAATATGGTAAAGAGTATAGATCCCAAATATGAACCTTGAGGAACTCCAGAATTTACAAGTAATCGCGCTAAAGTATAACCCTTAATAACAACTAATTGGCTCCTACCTTAAGGTAAGAACAAGAACAATTCCATCTATATAGACTACCGTGAATGCCATAAAATAACAGTTTGTTGTACAAGATTGAGTGATTAACTTTATCGAATGCTTTAAAAAATCCGTGTATACCATGTCAACTTGTCCGCGTATAGCAAATTCATT
>BGZK01004180.1:0-15764 GCA_005406025.1 Eumeta japonica | reverse complement strand
ATGAATATTGACCGATTTTAAAAATATCCAAAATTTAATATAAGATGGCTGAGGCCTCTTACTTTACTACTATTTTTTACTATGTTCATTTTTGGTTTTACACAAAAATGTTTTCGTTCGTTTACAGGCCTGATTGCGAAATCAGTTTTCCCCATATCTCGATTTGTGAAAAAGTCTCATTTTAAGGTTCCATATTGAAAACATATACTGGAAACTTATTGATGAGACTACCTCCATTCTTCAGAAATGTTAAGAGCTAGAAAGCTGAAATTTTCACAGCATGTTGATAAAACCCTGCCCGCTACAACAACAAATATTACAAACAACAACAACATAAAAATACGAGGTGCCCCATACAACAAGTGACCCATATTAAGAAAAATAAGCTGTAACTTTTGAACCATAAGAGCTAGAGAGCTGAAATTTGCACAGCATGTTATTGTGTTAAGCCATACAATAACATATATTAAAAACAACAACAACAACATAAAATAAAGGGTGCTTTCCATACAGCAGGTGACTCATTTTAATAAAAATTAACTGTATCTTTTGAACTATAAATGCTAGAGAGCTGAAATTTTCACAGGATGTTGTTGTAGCAATTTTGATACTCAAGTCAACAACATCGTAAAACTATGTGATACCCTCATTTAACAGGTACTCCATTTTAAAGAAAATTAGCTGTAACTTTTGAACCATAAGAACTAAAGAGCTGAAATTTGCACAAGATATTGTTGTACTATACTGCTACAATCACAGAAATAAAACTACAGTAGGCCCCCATATCAAAAAACAATAATCAAGAATTAGTTGTAACCTTGGAACTATAAAAGGTAGAGAGCTGAAATTTTCACAGGATGTTGTTGTGGCAGCACTGTACAACAACAAGTACTATAAGCTACAATGTAAATTTTCTATATACACATTGTATGAAGTACGGAATCTATTATGTGCCAGCCTGCCTCGTACTTGACTCAATTTATTTCATTTGTAGCTGTAAACCCCAGACATCGAACCACAACTGGAATAGCAACGTTTAAATTTTTCAGCAGAATTACAAAAAAAAAAAACTTTTAAATATAAGTTGTTTTCAAGGATATTTCTTCTTAAGTGGAACTTTTTCCCTTGGTCGAAATTCGACCATTTCTGAAATAATCTGTACCATCGTTTATTATCTGGTCGGTCCGAATTTCAGAAGCTTAGCGCTTTTGTTTGCTTGGTATGTTTTCTATAGACAAACGGGTGGGATGGACATGCTCAGATCGTCATAGTTTTATCACTAATTAATAATATATACATATTCTTTATGGGGTCGCAGATGAATATCTCTCTGCATTATATAAGCAATGACAAAGTGAGTATGCCCTCATTTTACTGGAGGATATAAAAAAGCAACACCTTTTAAACATTTCTTTGATTTGAATAATTCGTTGCCTGGAATGTGATTGCAAACGATGTCTGAAAGGACACTGAACAGACATCCATGTATATCTCGACTGTATTACAATATTTATCACAAGCTTATTAACATTATACATTTTTTATATAAATATTACAACCAACACTTATTGCAATGCAGTGTGGAGATGTGCTAAAATTATTCCTGTTCACAAAATTGAAATGAATAACGTTAGATTTCAATTTTCAAATTTCAAAACTTGGCGTTCTGTGTGACGTTCTCGGGGTGTTTAGAATATAAAGGCTTTCATTATAACGGTAACCAGGTATTTATAGAAGACCTAATTTTGTCGTAGGATAGCTCTCTAAGCTTCACTCGTAGATTTATACCGGCACCACGACTATAAGTGCCCTCTAAGCTCTGCCAATCATAGTTGAGGAGTATTATAGCTTAGAGTTTGGTGGAGTATTATAACTTAGAGTTTCTAGATTGTAGATGTGTTTCAGGCAAATGTGGCTGGTTTAAGTCCTGTTGTTGGTTTGTTGACTTCCGCATTGTTAAACTGATAAGAAAAGGCTTGAATTGTATTCAGTGTGTAGACGCGAATAAAAGCTTCAAAGAAAATTGGGATAAGTTTCAAAAGAAAAATTTTATATGTGAACCGAGACTTAAAAACATGCAAATGCTTGTTTTTTCTTAAAATTAAAATTTTAAGCGAATTTGCTCTTTCGATTTATTTTATTATGCTTACACTTCTTCTCAAAATTTTTTTAGATTTTGGTTTCCTTAAGACCAATTATTTGCGCCAACAAAATAGCCGAGTGGCCGAGACCACGCTCAGGAATATAACTTTTCTAATTTTGCTTGATTTCTGAGCGGCAAAGAATAAACAAGACAAAATTGAATGCCGATCTTCTAATTTCTTCTGTATAAAGTCGGCAGTTATTATGTAAGACAAATTACCAAATATTAAAAATAAAAATACATTTGACAAATTTCACAGACATACGACAGCATTGCCAAAATCTGTCTGGAAATTTTCGTAATGTCGCATTGCTTGATTTGTAGGATGAACATCAAATTATCTTTTTTAACGCATTAAATTCTTGTAAACAAACACGAATACGATTTTTTCGTAAAAGCATTAAGCAAATCGCTCTTGACAACGACATTTTAACAACTAACCGAAATTTCCGCTCAATAATTGGCCACTTGCCACTCATTGCGTGGTCCTGTCCTGATGGGTACTTTTTTAATGCCGCTTAATTATTCTGATTTTGTCATATTTTTGCCCGATTTGATAGAATACCTCACTCAGTATGGCTTTTGTGAATGACTTTCAAAACGGATTACACAAATGATTCAATTAAAGCCACATAAAATGAGATTATCGCAAAGCAATTAATTTGCATTTTGTTCACACATGTATATATAATTTTTTTTATAAAAAAGATACCAAAGAAATTTTAATATTTTTCATAATCCTGGAAAATTTTCTTTCCTGTTAATTTTGTAGGCACATTTAATTAAATTTTATTCATTTACCTTTTTTGTGTGTTGCATTTTTTGTATTCGCTTAAGCGCAAAATATTAAATGAATTAAAAAGTGTGGACAGCAGTTGAAAACACATACATATGCATATCTGTGATAAAAGGAATAAGTGCTTAAGTCGACTTGGACGAAATTTGAGATAATGGCGCATTCGCAATCTTCATTTGGCAAAGTTATAGCAAAGTTTTAATTATTTTGTACAATCTTTCTGGTTATAGCATTATAGTTATAGGTTATAGTTATAGCATAATTATAGCATAATTTTGCTTATCTTTTCTTAATGTGCAATCTCATTTGGAATGAGAGCTTAAACAATTAAACAAAAGTATTTGTTATCGAAAAGTGGAATGGTGTACATATTCTTAAATTAAGAAATACCAGAATCGAAGTGATTTCCCTCAATAGAATTTTAAATAATTAAATTTAAAGTTATTAAGATTGCTTTTGCAAAATAAAAATAACAGACTTAAAGCACTTTTTCTTATTGCCACAGATATGTAGGTATGTATACCTGTGATAGAGATAGAATGGAAGGAAAAATCAATTGGCCATAAAAATTAAACCACATAAATTTTATTTTTGCCACAACAAATTGAGACATTGCCACGTCAATTTGTTATTTTTAATTTTGTAACTTAAGCATTAAACACATTTGACACAGTCGGCGATTGAATAGAATACCACCTGTCAAAAATTATATATAAATACACACGTTCCTAGGGTAAATATCATTATGACGAAGGTGTAACTACAGATCAACATGAGCTATCATCAACTTGGATAAAGTTTTGTGTGAATAATAAATACGATTATGTAAAATGAAATTAAAAAAAAGGATTTGATAAAGTCGCTGCCACTTCCAAAATGATTATGTAGCTGATTTTTTATAAACGTAGTTAACTACACTTGTGGTCGGTGTTCGGCTATCTTGCTGTATTGAATGTGTTCCCCGGGACTTAGGTTTTGCCTTGGTGAGTTGTAACACCTTCATGTTCGGCTTTTGGGAGTGCTTCGGTTGTCCTGGCAAACAAAACTTCAAAAATAAAAATACTTTGTATTTTTTCGTAGGATTGCTCTTCGATGCCTACCCGGGTGTCATATCGGTAGCATCTGATTGATGGCCCCAGGGATATTTCTACGGGAAAAACTCTGCCATTCGTGGTTGAGGTACTGTTCGGCTGCAACATGGTGGTATGTGGTGCAGGGATTTTGTAGATCTTGACCGCTTATGTGTCTCATAGCTGAACATGTACTTTCAGGGTTGCAAGTGAGCTTTAGGAGCTGTTGCCTATCTACAAACTGCTCTGCGAGGTTACCGAGTTACCAGTTAATTTAAGGCCTAATGCAACTTGCTGGATGAGTACAGAGGGAGCTAGTCCGAACCCCAATACACAGAAAAATTAACATGAAAAATATTGATTAAAATCATGTTAATTTTCTGCAAAAACAATCCTTAATTCAAAATATATATCAATTCTACTTGATGGATACATAAAATCATATATAATATTAAATCAAAGCTTAATACATTTGAAAAGCCAAAATTGCTTTAATAGTGAAAACTATTTTTAAAGATTAAGAATAAATCAGATTAGATTAACTTGAAAACATATGAAAGCAATCTTGTTTTATACATTTGTAACTGGTTTTTTCTGTGTGCAGGGCTCTATTTGTGATCCAAGACAGTTATGAGTAGCAATTTGTAACTTGAAATTAACAGGCATGATGGCGTAGCGTGCTTTACCACGTGGATTTGGTCCGCATTTGGCCGTAATGGCAGAGGCTGGCGTAAATCAAATTCACATCTGTATTAAATGTATTTAATGCTTTAATCTTTAGTACTTTGAAAGTTAGAATCTCTTGAAGTGAAGTTCGAATCGCTAACTTTTAAATATCAAGCTTAACAAATCTTTGCTCGATAAAAAATTTAAATAAAAATGCACTTTACGGATCATGGAATAGACATATTGTTCGATACGAAAGGAATCATAATTTTCAAACAAAATTTGCAGAATTTAGAATCGATGGTGAAGTGCTGGTCTATTCACCAGCTAACCCAACAAAACACAGGTCGTGTCTTACGATGCCTGGAAGCGAGAAATTACCTTTGAATATATTTTCTTTAAATAACGTATGTACTGAATTTCCATTTACTTACGCAGGTGCATTTAATTCTTGAGTGCATCCTTATTCGGTTACCAGATGCAAACATTTCAGGGAATGAGATTTTTCCTTTGGAAAATTCATTTTATATTGCTTCAAAGAATATAAATTGAAATACCTTCATGTCAGAGTGGGTAGAACCTAGACTAACAGTCTCGAGGTGGCAGGTTCGATTCCTGCCGTAGCCTTTGATTGTCTTTTTTTTTTGTAAATATAGCACATGATATTTGTGCTTTTAAGATGATATGAAAGAATATAATATTTATTGATGCAAAGAGGTTTACCAAGTGGTACATTGCGCATAAATATAATGTAATACTTAAGAAGTAAAGTAAGCGTGAATTAAATATATCTCGCTTACAAACCTGTTTCCAAGTAGAGCGATATTTTACTGAGAAATTAAACATAAATCACTTGACAGCTGACGAAATGGCCTCCACTCAAATAAGTGTTGCTAACTTAAAGTTTTATACTTGTGTAAAACATTCTTTACATGTTTGCTTTATGAGATACATGTATAAATTGCATCAGCATCTCAGCCTATTCCCTATGATTCACAATAATGATAAAAATATATATATACAATTGCTAATAAGTGCTAAATGACTGCGCTTAATTTTCAACTAAAACTTTTTGAAATAAATATACCAGCTATTTGTGTCTAATCTGTTTTTTCCTCCTCTTAAATATTTCTATTAACTGATTTAAATTTAGTTCAAATACACAACATATTAAAAGCAATAAAACAGTTAAAATATGCCGCTAGAAAATGTTTAATTAAACCCACCAAAAGCACATACATACAAATGCATTGAAATGATGTTTTATATCACATTCATATAAAAAAACTTCTATTTAATTATCTTTATATAAGATGCAAACTTTTGAATCGCCATTAATTTGCATGTTATTTAAATTATAATTTTCGCTGTTAAATGATGATAATGATGGCGATGATAATGACACAATAACAATAATGTGCATGTTATTTTGTTCGCATTGTCGTGCCAAAACATTGTTGCTGCATCATGCCCAGATCCCCACCCCATTCATGATAATAACAGCAACACAATTACTACAAATTCAGGGAAGATATACACACACCTCTAAACGTATAATGGAGAGAAAAGAAACTAAAAGTTTTACTCGTATAACGCCCCAGTAATTGTGTAATTAAGAACACAAGTCTAACCGAATAAATTATAGAGAAGCTTAACACAAGACTACAGCAGCAACAAGAACAACAGTAGTAGTATTTGCAGTGTACAAAGTAGTGACTACTTCTTGGTAGCGAAATGCACAGCAATAAATAGTCACACAGCCACCAGATAAAGAAAGGCAAAACTATTTCGAAAAAAATTGGTTTTAGCTGTTGCACAGTGAAACCGAAAAAGTGCTGTTGGCAGTTTCTTTTCAGCTTATCAACGACTCATCTACACAGTTATATACTACTAGCAGCCTGTCCAGAGTTTTACATAAGTAAATAAAAATACGTGGTCCTCTTTTAGATAAGCTGGAAAAAGTTGGGCGTGATAATAAGCGTGATAATTTTACAATAATTAATAAAGAAAATTTGAAAGAAAATTACAGGAATCGGTTAAGTTATTGACCATTTGAAATAAATAAAAAGTTGGGCGTGGAAGGAGACGTGCACAATTTTCTATTACTTAAAACCTAAGATTGAGTTATAGCAAAACTTTATAAAATTAATTGACACATTGGTTCAGCCAATCTTTGTATTATACAAATTAAAAAGTACCGTAAAAGTAGGTGTAGCAAACTCCTATTTTCTTAAAGCCTCATCAAAAAGATTAAAAACAAATTAGTTTTGAGTAATATAAAATAAGTGAAGTAAAAGTGATTGCGGCGAAATCGAAGAGCGGTCCGAAAGAATTTTTAAATCCGTCCAGTAGTTTCAAAGCCTATTCAATACCAACAAACAATCAAATTTATAACCTTACCAAATAGATGTGTTTTGGAACACCTTTTTGAAGTCGTTAGACGATTTCTTACCAAATAGTAAATTAATGGTGTTCTAAATAACTCTACTGCTTCAGGATTAAAACTGAAAAAATCGGGTTGAAAATAAACTAAATTTTTATACTTTGCTTATTTTCTTTAAAAATTTAACCTTTTTACGGTTCCGTACTTAAAAACTTACTGAACCTTAATGCTGAGACTACACCGTCCATCCGTCCGTCCGTCACAGGCTCCATTCTCCGAAATGTTAAGAGCTAGAAAGCTGAAATTTTCACAGTATGTTGTTGTACCATGCCGCTACATCAACAAATACTAAAACAACAACAACATTAAAACTACGAGATGCCCCCATAGAACAACGTGTACCCAAATTTAAGAAAAATTAGCTTAACCTTTGAACTATTAGAGCTACAAAACTCAAATTTGCACAGAATGTTGTTGTATCAAGCTACAATAACATATATATTAAAACAACAACAACAACATAAAAACTAAAGGGTGCCCCATATTAAGAAAAAGAAGTTGTAACTTTTGACCTATAAGAGCTAGAGAGCTGAAATTTGCACAGCATGTTGTTGTATTGCCGCTACAACAACAATTACTAAAAACAACAACAACATAGGAATAAAACAGTTGCCTTCCATACAGCAGGTGACTCATTTTAATAAAAATTAACTGTAATTTTTGAATTATAAATGCTAGAGTGCTGAAATTTTCACAGGATGTTGTTGTGGCAGCACTGTACAACAACAAGTAAAATTACAATGTAAACTTTCTATATATACATGGTATGAAGTACGGAACCTCTTTGACTCAAATGTATCAAAGCATCTGATATATTTTTAAATACATATATGTGTATGTTTGGCAAGAAGAAAATAGAAACTAAAAAGCACACACGCATCCACATAAATATTTCTGTTCATTGGCATGCGCTGAAAGCTGAACATTGTGTTTACGCATGCAACCATGTGAAAAAGGATAAAACAATAATGATATGTACATATATGGTAAGCTTTTATTTTATTAAATTCAAACGATTTAAAAATTCATCAGCTTTGTCAACTTAGTGGTTATTGCACTGTATTTAGGTTTGGACGTGGCAGTGATTTTCAAATTAATTGTTGGCAGCATTGTTAGCTTAGTGCCATTATTAGAATATACAAAGAAGTTCCAATAAACCTGTTATTTATTACACGCTTTGGTAAAAGAGTATTTAAGATTCGTCAGGACCGAATATAGCGTTCTTACTTGTTTGTTTTACATTATTAGTATGGATCAACCAAACTCAACCTGTTCTCGGGCCACATTTGGCCCACCATGATTTTTTGTGCGGCCCTGAACACATTTATTATAACGGAACATCTCTTACGAAATAAGGTATTTCGTATATGTTCAAATTATTTTCGACTTCGGCGTACAGATAGACCATTACCAAACAATAGAATTTTTACTCTAATGAGTGAGTTGACTTAAATATTATTATTCGAAATATTGAAATTTCACGAAGACATTATGGTAAAATTTACCTGGGCTTAATATTTAAGAGCTTATTCGAAAAATTATGCAACGTTATATGACAAATATTAAAAAGAAATTTGTCAAATAAGAGCTTATTAGGCGTTATATAATTTTATGAATATACCAACCGATAGTATTTATAAATTCTCAGTGATGTAGAGTTTTCACTTGTTAAATATATTACCATTCCTTTTATGGATTGAAGCTTATTCTAGACTAAATTGGACTGCTGTGCTGCTATTGTCAGTATTATAAAATTCAATAAAAATAGTTTCGTTATGGTGGTATTTTTTTTTATAAAATCTGGTAAAAACAATGCAGTTGAAGTAAAATAATTAAGAGAGTAGGCGTGACGTATTTTATCCGAGACTCCAATCTAGTTACTTTAAAAATTTCAGGAGGATCGATTCAGAGTTTCGGTTCTCTATAAGGACATATTCGGTTATTATGCCCTGCAAATACTATGTAAGGGGGGTATATATAAGTTTGCGATTCCGTTTGTAATCTTTTATTTGAATTATGGCTGTGGAAAGATTTCAAAAGTGAAATGAATATTTTAGAAGTTGCGAAAGGTATGCGAAATGAATTTGAGACTTGCGACAACTTGGCAGAAGATTTTTTTACACTGTGTTCGGTTTTCTAATGGTACTATGAAGGAACACTTTTCTTAATTTTGTAATATATCAACAAAACTACGTTTTAGCATTTACCTGCTGATCGATTTAAGCTAGTGTGAATATTTTTAGTCATTGAAATTCACAATAGAGTAAAGTTGATCGATTGTTTGTCATAATACCAAATAGAAATTTGTTAGATCGCTTAATTTGATCGCAATGGAATTTTGAAAGCTTGTCATAAAAGTCACTATGATTTTTAATTCAACAAAAAAAATGTTTACATGTGGAAGCACTAAAACTCTTGGAAGCAATATATTGCTTCTGTAAGAACAACTAATTCCGTGGGAGCTACAGACTATAAGCAGAGATGTTAAATGATTGATGAAAATGCTGAAATCTGCGGACAATTAATTCCACAACGTAAATCAAAACAAAACAGAAACAAGTATTAAAGCTATATTCGGCTGGGCCGAATCTTAAATACCCTTCACAAAACTAACGTATTTTCGATACCAAAAAGTGTTCAAGTTTACCAAAAAGCCCAGTTTCTTGAGAAATCGGTTTTCGCTATATCTCGGCTTAAATGGACCAATGTTAAAATTTTTTTCTTAAAATAATCTATATTTTACTACTATGGTCCATTTTGAACCAGTCAGTTTAATTTCTTGAGAAATCGGTTTTGTTATATATCGGTATATATGGACCGATGCCCAAAAAATTTTTCTTTGCCTTCAGATATCTATTCTTGTCTATTTCAGGTATTTTTCGGTACCGAAAAGTGTTCAAGTTTACCAAAAGTCAATTTCTTTGAAATCGGTTTCGCTATATCCCAGCTATATAGACCGATGTCCAAAAAAAATTTTTTTTTGCTTAAAAAGTCTATATTTTACTACCATAGGCCCATTTCTGTATTAAAAAGTTCAGTTTCTTTAGAAATCGGTTTTCGCTATATCTCGGGTATGTATGGACCGATGTCCAAAAATTTTTTGTTTTAATATATCTATTTTAAGATATCTATTTTTACGCCTAAGTCATTTTGGTATTAGAACGTGTGTCAGTTCACCAAAAAGTTCAATTTCTTGAGATATCGGTTTTCGATATATCTCGGCTATATATGGACCGATGTCCAAAAAAATTTTTGTTTTACTTTAAATTAGCTGTTGCTTACTATTATATGTGTTTTTGGCACAAAAAAGCGTTTTGGCTTACTAAACCGCCCGACTTCTTGAGAAATCGGTTTTAGCTATATCCTGGTTATATATGGACCGATGACCGAAAAATTATTTTTGCTTCAAATATCTATTTTTACGACTACATGCCTATTTTTGTGTAGGAAAGTGTTCAGGTTTACCAAAAAGTTCAATTTCTTGAGATATCGGTTTTCGCTATATCTCGGCTATATATGGACCGATGTCCAAAAAATTTTTACTTAGAAGGGCGGTAGTTCACTACGATATGTGTTTCTTAGCACAGAAGGCGTTTTAGTTCATAAAACCCCCCGATTCCTTCAGAAATCGGTTTCGCTATATCTCGGCTATATGTGGACCGATGTCGAAAAATTTTTTTCGTCACTAATGACTAAGTCAAATCCGAATATTTACTTTAAATCAAAAAAAATTTCAAAATTTCCATACAAAATGCAAATTTTTTCCGAGGTACCTCCGGTGTTTCGGATATATCTCAGCTATTCGTGAACCGATTTTGCTGAATTTAAATAGCGATTCCTCGTGGACAATATGCAACATATTAGTGAAAGAACGAAGTTTCTAAGTCAAATAGTTTTCTCAGAAACTTGATTTCAACAACTCACAGACGGACAGACGGACATCGCTCAAATAACTTTTCTATTAACGCTGATCAAGAATATATATACTTTATAGGGTCGGAAATGAATATTGAAAAAATTACAAACGGAATCACAAACTTATATATACCCTTACACAGTATGTGAAGGGTATAAAAACATTTTTGTTGCGAGAAGTAATTGAACATTTAATTGTTTTTTTAATGTAATTTAATTGAATTTATTAACAAAAATATGTAAATTTATAATTGATATTGTGATAAATTAATTAACAATCTGATAAATATTGTAAATTAGACCGTAAAGTAGTTAGTTACTTTTATTATTTTATTATTATGAATAGCTAGAGCAAAACTAGAAGGTTAGTGCTAGAAAAAAATAGAAAACATTTTCTTCGTTTCATCTCTGTTTTAGTACTCTGTAGAGCTAGCTGCAAAATTACACCAAAGTAAGCTTGGGCTACAATTTCCGCTTTCATACACGTGACAGAAGAAGAATTTTTGAAATAAATATACACACATATTTTAAATATTAGATTACATTAATGCTTCTCAAAAGCACTATCGTAAGGCAGGGACTTAAAAGACGACATGTTTATTGGCATTTGTGCATTATATAAAGCATTATGAGCAAACTGAATCTAATGCTTCGGGTGGCTCATTTAAAACAAAATCCTGCATGCATTTAAGAGCGCAATCAAGTGCTTCCAACAGAGGTTATCCCTAACAGAATTGCATCCTTGGCAAGTATTAGTTGCTGGGGAGTTGTTAGAAAGGCATTTTTCATTCTTCGAATGATTCAGTAGTTAACTGCAGAAGAAAAACTTGTGCTGCAATTGAACCCACTTATGATATTCTGTAAATAAGTTTATAGCAAACTTGATTCTCAGTCAATATACAAACTTAAAGTGGCTTCTAGCGCAACACATTATGTTTCCGGCTTATCCGCTCCTCTAGTAATCGCGATGGTGGAAAATGGCCTTAGGATATGAGTCAATAAACTTTGTAACTATTCTACATAAAGCGCAGTCTAAGACCATTTTGAACTTCTTTAGCATGAAAACAGAATATCAGAACACTGCCTCTCACCAAGATTTAATCAGTCTCTTGGAATTTATATAACAGCTGCATTCGAAGTAAGTGCTAAACGCTATTCGACATATTTTACCAATTCATATAACTAATTACAATTTTTGACCTTCTTAAGCCAACTATAAGGCTGTATTACTCCTCAGACTGAAAGAAAGACAGAATATCACTGGGTCGTTCACGAACGAACGGGTTAAATTGAACGGATCATTTCATTGAACGAAGAGGACCAATTTTTTAATTGACCGGATTTCGTACAATATTCAGATTTGTTTTCGTTCTTATGCTTATTTGTTTTAATTGATTTTTGTGTATCATAGTAGTAAAGGGTGATTTATAGGTATACGTATGTAAGTAAAAATTTCATTTGAGTATCACTGTGGAACTGCCATCACTTTTGAATGAACTATATTTTGTGTTCGTACAGTATCCCTGATAGTACTTTCGTTCCAAAGATCGAACGAACGATAGAATGAACGATTAGTCTTTGTTAACTGATCGGAAAGACCAGCCACCGAAACTAACGACCGGGGACACACTAAACCAGAACCTTCATTACCTTGGTAATGAAATATGACACCGGAATGTACAGAGGGGCTTGAAAATGAACAACTTTGTTGGATATGGTGTTTTCTTTTATTATCTTCTTTATGACAATTCTATAGCTGACATATTCACGAATATGAAAGCCTGTTAGGCTATATCACTGCGATGTCACTATATAATGTGATATGCCTTTCTCCTTATATTGTGTGCTTTTTCTCATTATATTCGAACACGACTACATAATTTTTACAAGTAAAACACTGCAAATATAAGCTGTCCAGGCTGAGCGAGCTATTTTACATTATTTTAGCTTCCTGCTGTAGATCACTGCGGTTATAAATCAAGTGAAGTGGCATAACGGAAGCGACTGGAAAGCTACTACAATCATCGGGAATACGATGCAGCTGTGCTTCATATACTCTTGTTTTCTTTGTTAAAAAATTATTATCAATCACAGCTGTCAAAATTATTTAAAAGTAAACATTATTATATTATTTATTTATTTACATCATATTAATAACATATAAATATAAAATTAATATATACACGAAAAGCTTCTCTTCAGTTGTCGAATAAATCTTTAGCCTTTTACTAAAGATTATTATATTATATTGAATTATGTTATTCTTCTCTCTGCGTAGGTTCATTTAAATTTGTATATTAATTTTTTCCAAAACTGCAAACTCAGAAAAATATAAAAATACATTTTAAACGAGTTTATGAGTAAATTTTATCCCCAGTTTACTTCCCGCATTTTAGTATAATAAGAATCTAAATAAAATATGTAAATTTGTTCTTCACTTACAGCTTTGAACTCATAATTTGTAGCAACGCTTATGCGGACGTTTTTTTTAATAAAAAAGCTGTTAAGAAGAGTTAAGAGACAGACACAGCATAAAATTAAAACATTTTCCTGCACAAAATAAAGTAAAAAGTAAATAAAATATACAAAAGAATGGGAAAGAAGATTTTCTTGAATGAAATGATTCTTTTCTGGTGGCAAAAATTAAAACACAAGCAAAGTTGTTTGTAAAAATATGAACTGTTTATTGGTTAAATATGTTTTTTTTTTTCATACCTTTTTCTAAATTGTTCATTGTTTTTTGCGCATCATAATTTATTTACCTTTAATAATAAATTATTTTTCTGTTGAGGCATTCCAAGTTGAATCAGTAAGCTTTCAATTAGAAGTTGGGTTAAAGAGCAGACTATTTGAGTGATTGATGAAAAGCTGGAATCAGCTGACAGAAAAATTCGAATACCTAAATATAAACAAACTAAGAAGTGTTTGAAAATTTATTTATTTTTATGTGATTTAATTGAATTTATTTAAAAATGTGAATCTTTCATTGAGATTGTGATAAATTAATCAGCAATCTGTTAAATATTACAAAATGGGTCGCAATGCTGTTAATTACATGTTATAATTATTCTATTCTTACGAATAGCCAGAGCAAAACTCGAAGGTTAGTGCTAGACAGAAATAGAACAAACTTTCTTCGTTTCCTCTCTGTTTATACTCTGTGCCTTATAATATTATGCTTGCAAAGTAGTGTGTGGATAGAGTGAAACTCCAATGCTATGAATAGCTGGATAGAGTGAACACCAGAAATTTTACATTGATTACTCTGTAGAGCAGGCAATCATGAACCTCTATAGAGTAAATATACTTTATAGTGAGTATTTAAGATTTCGCAAAGAAGACAGCCCATGAAAAAAAGTTATAAAAATTAAAGAAAGCAACAAATAACGCTAAAGTAACAATTCTATTTTGACAAGTTACTCCCACAAATACGGATTCTATGAAGTGCTAATTTATTTAGGTCTGCGCCCATGTCTTGCTAAGGTAGTGATTCAAGGCCATTGAGGTTTCAATAGGCCGAGGATAATACTACAAACTTGGCGAATAGATAAACTCTACATTGTCGTGGCGATCACGCATAATAAATATAAACTTTAGTATTACATGAAAATAAATAAAATTTATAACCTATAAATGTATTTAAAATAAATAAATTAGTTTCATAAATAAAACAACTATGAACGTAGAACGCAGAATCGAATCTTTGATACCCTCCAACTATTAAGACCTCAAAAAAATAAAATAAGATTTTACTCCAGCTGATTAGTTTTATTACCACATTTACCTCCTTCCTTTACAGAAAATGGTTTTTGCTGTATAACGGATATATGTGGGCCGATGTCAAAACATTTTACAAATTACATTTTAATGGCCGGATTTTATTTCTTCACCTACTTCTTTCACTTTGAGGTCAGATATTTTAAGAAACCGGGTTTCGCTTTATCTCGGCTCTATGTGCATCGATATCAAAAGATTTTATATAATTTTAAGTAGCCAGATTTAATTACTTAACTTACATTTTTTCACCAAAAAATATTCTAGGGCGAAAAGGATACGACTTCTTGACAAATCGGTTTTTGCTATATCTCGGCTATATATGGACCGATGTCCACAATTTATATGCATTTATTTTAAATGGCCAAATTGTGTTACCCTACTAGCTCTTTTCGCCAAATAACGTTTAGTTCGCTTGCAGGCGCGACTCTTGAGAAATAGGTGTTCGCTATATCTCGGCTGTATATGGAAATATGTCAACATTTTTACAAATTAAATTTTAGATGGCTGAACTTAGTTATTCTATCTACTTTTTTAACGAAAACGTTCTGGTTCGTTTGCAGGTTCGATTTGTTGAGCAATCGGTTTTCCTTATATCTTTCCTATAAATATTGACCAATTAAAAAAATTCAAAAATTTTAATATCAGATGGCTGAATTTTATTACTTTACTTTACTATTTTTATCAAAAATCTTTAGTTCGTTTACAAGCGCGATTTCTTGAGAAATCGGATATCCCTATATCTCAGCTATATGTGGGCCAATGTTAAAAAGATTTTTTGCTGTATGCTCTTAGACATCGAGCTCCAATTTGGCATAGAAATGTTTCTTTTAATCAGCAAAGTTGTTTTCAGATGCTCTTTTTCTCTTAGAGTACTTTTCTCCTTGGTCCAATTTCGCTTATTACCGAATTTAGCCATCGTTTGACATCTGGTTAGTTCAAGTTTCAGGGTCTAGC
>BGZK01004179.1:0-15767 GCA_005406025.1 Eumeta japonica | reverse complement strand
AAGTAAAAAATGTTCGTTTTATATGACTTTAAAAAAGAATTTAAATTTACTAAAAATTTGAGAAGATATTATTTACAACTCAGTTTTAGAAAATGTACAAATTTGTTTACATATCTTAGTAAGCTGTTCGGACAGTTCTACAAAGATATCTGTACATTTATATACATATTTATACAGATTTATATATATATATATATATATATATATATATATATATATATATATATTGTGTGTGTATGTGTGCGCTTACTGACTGCGGCCATGAGCGTATGACTGTGTAAACAGTTATGACTAAGTGGACGGGCGTGTGTACGTTTTACTGTGTATGAACATTGGAATGTAGCAGTTTAAATTTTTGGAAATGAACTTGAACAATCGAATAAATTTTGACTAACCTGAACAATACATATTTTTCAATTTTTAATTATGTCGAAAGTATTCAATCAATCATTATATAATCCTGAATACTCGATAGACTTCATTTAACTCTCGTACCGATGCCTGTCAAAACTAATCAACTGAATCCAATGATATCGTTGGAGAAATATTAAAAGTTTTTCTTTCGAATAAATGTTAAAAGAAGCATTTTGTTAAGATCGGGTTCATAGTATTTGAAGAAGTGTTACTTATTCTTGTTTTCTTCCAGCTAGATATAATAATCTAAGCTAAGAGAGCGGGTTGTTTTTGGTGTTGACCTGCAGTATCGACCACTTTTCAAGTCCACCCTTGCACTCTGTTTCCTAATAGTTTAGATATTGAGTAATCATAAAATACATTGATGACTTTCGAAAAATTTTCACCACCACATTAATTTATATCGGAAATTAAAACGCAATAAATCAAGTGTTTTTAATAAGAAAAAGGAAGCAAATATAACCTAATATATATCATAAATCGAAGTCCATTTACCTGTCTAAAGTCTAATCTTAGAATCTATTGTATGGATTTTAATATGATTTTCACTAATGTCGAAACCTTATTATTATTAATAATCATAATAATAATAAATGTAATTATTAACTTAAACTGATTCACGAAAAGATTTGTATACATATTAATTTATAGGTATTTCATGCAAATGGGCCAAGCTATGATTACATTTGTCAATAAATCCGAGAAAAACATCCCTTGAGAGCTTTTCTGGTGTGCTGTTCAAATTATTTAGGTGGAAGTAGGTGACGTATGGGAAACGATTATCTAAACAGATTTAAAAAAGGGACACTATTTTTCAACGTGCAGTGTCAACTTGAAACTTAACGAACTTGGAATAACAAAGTTAAAATTTGGAAACTTGGTTAACAAAATACGAATCTTTATCAAACAGGAGACAATCGTAGTTTCTTGCATTTCATCAATATGAACTATTAAGAGTGGTTTAGCTTTTAACAGATTCTGAAAAGGAAGAAGCTCTCACATCGAAGTTTTACCCTAGTGTTTACACTGTCAGTGGAAAGTCAGTCAAAACACTTTTATAATACTTAACCAGATATCGAACCTTAACGACCAGTAGTTGAAATCTATCCGTCTGTGCGCTTATAACTCGAAAATCTTTTATAGAAAAGTCAAACAAGAATCATTTAAATAATAGTATTTGCATGATTCTTGTTTGTTTCTATAGAAATACGTTATCTGGCTGGGTTTAGATTTACACTAGTTTTGTCTACGGCTTTCCTAGTATTAACATGCAACCAACACCTTTTTCTATGCTAATTGGTTATTGATGAAATCATAGTCATTAGTGCCTGTACATGTGTTTGCGAAGTAAGTTTCTCTGGGTTGATTGATTGGAATCTGGATTTAAATAAAAGCGAGATCGCAATCGAGGGCGGAACAGGAAGCAAAACTGAAAGTCGGACCGTGATCGGGAACATGATCAATAGCGTCATCGGTCCATAAAAGATGAAGCAATTCATGTTCTGTCTATGGGGCGTTGCCGTAGACTAATACACAATAAAAAAAAAATTATTACAGTTTTCCACGTGTCTATTTGCCAGATATTAATAATTCCTTACAATATTTTTCGAAATGGCCGATTACCAAAGTTATTATCGAATATCTTAAAATGGGCCACATTCGTTTTCGACTGTGTCATAAACATACACCCATATTGTGAAACACAAACAAGCAGGCTATTTAAACATTATTCGCCTACTGAATACGAAGATAGCTCCGACCTCAAATTTATTAAAATCGAATTCAACCTTGTACTATAAATCACGATCATCATCATCTAAACTATCAAAGCTGGATGTGATGCGTTCGCCCAATCTGTTGCCCAATTTCTATTGCGCGAGTGCGCCTTTAAAATAAAATTTCACGGTTATCACTCCTTTTGTATTCAATTAGCCTTGCATTTAGATTGCCGATGCCTTTCACGACGACAGTGGTAACGAGCTTGGTCAGCTGTCAAAATGTCCAAACAATCAACTGTACGAAAACCCGTACCATGACATTCGTATATCGACAAGTTTATCGATATCATTCCGAACCTCTTAACCATCAAATGGAATGTACTATTAAAAGAATCATTACTCGTTTCGATGCGGCGATGTAAGTTGAATTCGTTGTGATGATATTTCGTCGTTTCGTGGTAGGCAACAACTCAGTCAGGGTTCGAATTCGGTTACATTGTTCAGTCTATTAAATTCTTTAGAGCCTTTTCGATTCGGACGGGCATGATCTGGTTGCGCAATCGGTTACGTGCATCTACAGACACCTCATGTGTGAAAGCCCGTGAAATGCAAGTCACAATGACATCTAACTACATCGGTCCATTCGTAAAACGATGACGCCATAGGAGAGGTTTCAAAACTATTCTGTGACGAGATCGGAATGAACTTTCTCCTTTAATGTAAAATTATACCGAGTTATAAAGTGAAAGGAATTTTAAGTGATTCTTTTAAATATCTACTACTCTTCTTACGTAAAAGTTAAAAACCAGTAGAAAATTGACGTATACATGATTAATTTTTGTGTTAGAAATGATATGAAATCTTATTGCCTTCCCCAAATTCGCCAAATGATGTCCACTTTCTAATATTATAATGCAAAATTCATGGGGAAAAACACTGGATAGGTTATAAAATTAATTATTTCAAAATCGTTTATATTTACACGTTCAGGCTTAGGTTTTCCGAAATGCTGTATCATTACTTATGTTTATAATAATGCAGGTGTTTTGAAAGCTAAGCCAGTAGCTAGGTAATTTATTCTATCATGCTTTTCCCACACAAGAGAACTTGTTTCATTTAGTTATTGAGCATTTGACCTTAATTGAAATCTCATTCGATTAGGTGATCATTACGACCATCTTTCAAGCATACACCGGAGATCCAAACTGATATTTATTTTTACTGCGTTAAGCGTCTTCTAAACAAGACTGCGATCAATTTAGATGACGTTGATTGAGACCACAACAGTTTTGTTTACCCAATAATTATTATCAATAAAGCTACAGCTGTCTTAAAACTTTTTTTTGATTATTTGGTATGTAGTTTGTTCCATTTATTTCGATTGTACTCTTATTCTAAATTCCATTTAAAAATCATATATCACGTAAATACAACAAAACAATGATAATTAAACGACTTATCTAAAGGAATAAGTATTTAATTTAAGAATAAAATAAAATTGCTTTAGCATCAATAATTTTTGAATGAATATGGCAGGAATGTTTAATAAACATCATTTTGTTTCGACATAGTCGCTTTTTAGCATTATACACTTGCATATCTTTCCCTAGGCTCACAATTCCTTTCTTAAAAACCCTTCATCTTGAACACCCAAAGTCATGTATTGCAGTAGCTACTGCTTCATCGTCTTCAAATCTATGTCTTTTCACTAGATCACTTGGATCGCTAGAAATCACTAGAGGAAAAGTTGGGTGAACGGAGGCTATTCAAGTATTATAGAGTAAGTATAAGACTATTCAGCATCTTGAATTACAGCCATACGAACGACAGAACTGTGAGCCGAGGCCTCATCTTGATAAAGAAAACAGTTTTTGCTAGTTTGCCTCTCAATTTCTTTCGAATTTCGTTACACGATTTGAAGATATACTTCTTTGGACGTGTTAGGAAAAATGATGAGAGTGAATTGAAGTGAATTAATCCGGTAACACGAAAACTACAGTATGAAGTTGCTCGCAAGCGGTACAGCGAGCAACTTCAAACCATAATCTTGTATGTCAAAGTTCGAGCTAGAGGTTGCCATTTACAAAATATGGACGTTACTGTCAATATCATCACTCAATATTGATATGACTGTAAGACAGGCGGAATTAGCAAATTCAACAGCAACATCAGTCGATAAGTTTTGTGTAACTGAATGCAAAAAGGAAGATGGCAACAAAATAACGTTAAAATATTCCAATTTTCACTTAATAATTGTTATAATTTTAAATAAAAGATAAAATTGATATTAACTTATTATAAGAAAGTGTGTATTGATATATTTAATTTTTCAAATTGAAATGAAACTTTATCTAGCATATTAACTATCCCACTAGTTCTTTTATTATTATTATAATTAACTACTTCCGTTGCATTAAATACATTTATTAATTGTGCCAAATAAGCATAACTACTCCCGCCCGTACATAAGTACATGCACCTTTTTTTATTTATTCTGCATAGAAAGAGCCCGTAACAGTAGCTCCACGCTCGAAATATTCATCCCTTTATCCAAAAGAGAGCTCATGATTTTTACGACAGAACGATTCGCCTTTATTTCTTAGGGGTTAGATATAATAGTCTTTTCAAGTCATTGACAGTAATTTTGTTTTTGGATCGTTGTGGTGGAGCTATGTTTCCTTCACGATTATTAATATTTTCTATTCTGTAGGCTGTAGTCTTAACTGACTCGCTCTGTAATGAAATTTTTCTAGCACCGATACTTAATAATCTCGCGCAATTCAATTTTTAAATTTTTAACAACACTGCGACAGACTGCAAACAAAAGACTTCCGTTTTTTTTATTTAAAAATATTTAAGTTATTTCCTCTTTTAAAATCAATCAATATTCAGCTTTACCAGCCAATATTTGCTCTTTTTAATTCCAAAGTTCATACCTCATTCTTTCATTTTCGCTTTATAGGGAACGCCCTCGTATATGTGCCACAGTAGATAAATCTTCCAGACAATCACTGCCCTTTATAGAAATCGTTTTATACTGAAACTAATCATGATAACTATTATTTAGGAAGGTTATAACACAAGTCACAATAAAAGTCTTTGTGGTAACCCATTCAACGACAGGCATTACATAACCTTCTATTACTACCATGCAGTCATTTGCAATAAGTTATCGACCACAGATATCTATCTGACATCGCCATAACCAACGCCGTTTATATGTAAACACGACGCCGACCGGACGGCGGTAATCAAATCGCACCGTCTAGATCGATTCAATAACAATAATCGATCTCTCGACTATCCGCCATCGGCGGACGGCCGGTATTCATGTAACGATTCCCCAACGATATCGATCGATCGATCCCCCATAATATCGGACACAATCGACGCTGTCAAAGTTCGCGATCGTAAATCAAATTTGGCGCCTTTGATACGACAGGAGTGCGGCGGCCCGCCGCTATCGCTCATCCCGCTGTCGGGCAAACGGCGCTTGTCACCTTTTGTGCCCGCGAGAATTTTAATTCCCGCAATGAGATCGTGTTTTGACATCCGCCGTCATTATGACAGTAAATCGATTCACGTCATATGCCGTCATAAGAAAGAAATTTCAGATATTCTCGACGTCTACGAACTAAATATATTAATACAACGGTATACATGTAAATATTTATAAACGATCGCTTTATAATTTATTCTTCTCAGGCGGCAACTATTTTCTATATACGTACGAACAGACCTTTTGAAATATCATTATAAATATTTTTATGATCGTCAATATTATTCTGCAAGGTTTTTCTTTCGAATAAAACAATTTTTATTCAATCACGTTCATATTATCGAACGAAGTATAATAAATGCCGAACTACGTCAAATAAACATTACGAGCACTAAAGTATATTTACTGAAATTAGAATGTCTTATTTTATTGTTACGACAAACGGGATACGAAAATTAAACAACTATGAATCCCATTCCCGTACCAAGAGCTGAATGCCTTTTGAAGAGCCTTTTAAATGATATAGTGTTTACCTCACAGAAAAACAGTTCATTGAAATTACATACTTGGCAGTACATGTTTATATACATATGTGTCTAGAAGGCTTTTGCTTATGTTGATTTATATATGTACCTATGATGATGTATGTATATTAGCTTAGACATCATAAACTTAAACGAGATGACTTAAAAGGACGGCAGGTATGTCCCGCTCCTCCCGCTCGGTGGCGCTGTTCGGAGGTCATGTCATTTAGCCAGCTCGATTGTAGATACACGTTTTCAATCACAAATTTGTTTTAATGTAACAATAACAGAAAATTACGGTACCTGGACTATTATTGAGTTAAAAATAATGGAGAAGAAATGCAATAATTGAAAGGTGGAAGATCTTACCGCAAGATAAACTTACTATCGACCTTTGAAAATAACAATGTATCCTACCTAAGTAAGCGCAAATATTTTGTTTTGCTGGGGCTATCAACTGCGTGAGGCGCTTAGGAAGAGAGGAGGTATCATAGAGTATCACATGAGTTTTACACAACGAACAATGCATAATTGCAAGAAAACTGAGTTAAATTAAATGAAACGTGTTTTACAGTAAAATGTGGCTAAATCCTACGCCATAAAATTTATCGAACTACAGAGTTTCTTGTGCAAGTGAGAACGATTTAGAGTGGCTAAATCGAGGACGTCGAGGACATGTTCATTCCAGTAATCACTTACTAATAAAAATTAAACAATTTATGGTTTTTGAAATAAACCCAACGCTTTCGAGCACAGATTGACTTCATAGCTATCAGAAACCAAACTTTGTTACTTGCACTAGAGATATCGACCAATACGAGTACTTTTAATATATTACATGATTTGTATACCAAATAAGTGAGTTGCTGAGATACTGAGTTTTTAGATTGATCTATTTCAATAATGACTGCACTATTACATTTACAGACTTTGATCTTAACATTTTCTTGAACGACATTAAGTGGTACCCAAATATTTCATTCTTTCAATTGGCAATATAGAAAGTCGATCCAAGTTATAAATGTACGGCTAACTAATGCCCCACTGATGTCTTTAAATATCAATTTTAACCGACTTCAAAATGAAAAGGAGGGTTCTCGATTCGACTGTATTTTTTATGTTTGTTACCTCAGAACTTTCGACTGGGTGAACCGTCTTTGATAATTCTTTTTTATTTGAAAGCTGGCGCTATGTGGTCTTATTTTAATTTGGTTTAGTTCTGACAATGGCATTCATGAAAAAATCTTAAATTTGCATTAATTATGTGTGCGACAAATGAACGAATAACTCAATATCACGCAAATCGATTTTGATGATTCTTTTTATTAGAAAGGATGTACTTCAAAGGTAGTTTGATGAGAGTTTGGTTTGATTCTGAATATGGGTTCCATGACAAAGTAACGGAAATCTTCAATTCTTAGAACAAATTAATAATACTCGTTCGAATCCTTTACAATTGAGTACATTTGAATCTTACCGTAGCGTCGTTATGGTTTAGTAATTGTTGTAGTCAATTATGATTATCAATAAAACTCCTAACGGGTTACAGTAAAGGTGTCAATTATGAGCAACACACTTAGTAGCTCTACCCATATTCAGACAAATTAATTAGTGTACTTCAGATTCACTAAAATAAAAAGTTATACAAAATTTTAAAAATAAAAATTATACAAAAGAGTTTCTACTTGGCTTGCCCTCAAACGGATAGGGAGCAATTAGCCGCCTTAAGTCGGTCGGCGGTCCGTGTGTACGCCGTGAGCGTATTAGGGAGGCACTTTAAAACCGCTTATTATACCGGTAATATCCGTACGCGAGTATGTGTTTAGTGATTTATTCTTGCGTAATAGAATACAATGTTACGTTTCACACATTCGTGGTTCCGGAGTTTTATTAAAATAAAAATTTGGTTGCCTGTAAAGTCGGTATACGGGCGAAAGTTTTACGTGACAACGACTTTGAATGGTAAAATCATTTTAATGTGAATATTCATTCGTATAGTAGGAAGAAGGATGAAATAATAGTAACAATTTAAAACATTTATTTATACAAAGAATTATATTTAAAACATTAATTTATACAAAGAATCTCGCACTGAATTTCATATTAACAAAATTTTATTTTTACCTTTACATACATACGTATTTATATACAAATATACATACAATAACTTGCAATACATTTGCAAGCTATGCACTAATTCTCTAGTGCTGCGCGCGGCAGACCGATCATAGTTGAGTGGAGAGAGACGCAGGGCATTCGGCGGACCTCTCTCTCGTTCGGTGACTCATCGTTACGTTACCGAGCGTTACACTTTTCAAAGTGACTCCCAGCCGCAACCTAATTTAAGACGTTGTCACGTCAAAATTTTAACAAAACCGACTTCAAAACAAAACCTATTCCAAAGCTTTGTTTATTTGTTCATCATATTGCGCCTTAGCTTTACAGTGGTGAATAAAAATCATTGACTAAAGATAAGGCACGAACAGTCATGTGCGTCCTGATAGATAAATACAAGAGATGGTTTACTGCAGGCCTAACATATTAAGCACAAGCCAGAAAAGCTCACAGCTATCAAATCCTATCAAAATTTGAGTTCGTCCATCTTTAACTCATGTCACAAATTTTCGATACAAAATATGTTAAGTGTTAGTCATCGTTGATACATTACATTTCCCTGTCTCTCCATACTCATTAGGTGCCACTGGATTCATTGATATCTCAATTTCGGTACAGGTTCTGGTACGACTGGCAGTAGACTGGATACAGAGGACAAAGCAAAGATTCCTTGACGATCGTTTTATAACCGTTATTGTCTCTACAATGCTGGTACTTGAAGCTTTTCAGTCCAATTAAACTGGTTAGGCAAGCATCCTTAGCGAGTCTAGGTTTAGATGTATACAATACATCTAAATAGGCACATCCAAAGTAACATTGAGGTTATATGGGCATCATACTAACTTACCTTTGTAGCATCAATTTTATTAAAATAAAAAAACGGAGAAACTTATTTCTCGTTTCTTCATGGAAATTCTTACCTTAGATTTATCTTTACACGACAAACGTCTCCATTTTATATACAAAGGTACAAATTCTTTGTGAGTCTTCTTTATACTAAGGTAAATTAATTACATTTGTTTATACGAATTTTCAACAATTAGGTACTATAGGCACTTACGATTTTTAACAAATAATTCCAAAATTATGCATAGTCAGATCGGATAGAATGATGATTACAAACACTGTATCGTCGACATACTTATCTCTTTATAACTATAATTAACTGTTTTCTAAAATTTCCATCTTTTGAAACCTGTGTCCTGATGTTCTGAATGAACACAGAAGCACAACACAACACATCACTGAGGCTTCGGGACGAAGAGAATTCGACAGTTACATGACCTCCAACTTGCGCCATCCATCGAGCTTTGGAATTATTTCTTTCCAAAAAATTTAAAACAAAGATATAGAATTTTCTTTATAAACTCTCTATATAAGCTATTAAAGAATGGATACTGCTCGAAACAACTTATTACAAATTTTATAGTGACATTTGAATCTCAAACAATCTTTTTAAACCTTTCGATTGATTACTTACAAAATGTGTATTGAAGATGGTCCAGGCGTTTGTCTTTAAACCTGAAGGCAGCGGCTGAATCCTGTTCGTCAAACAAATTGACCAATGACTTTTAACTAAAATTAAATTAAACTACTTTCTACGTGCTGTCAAGCCGTCCTTATCGTCCCACTCGTGACAAAGATGGTTAACGATTCTAAGTCTGGGCCACTGTGAGGCTTGAATTTGACACCCGTGAACCAAAATTAAAATTCATGTGTAGGATATGCCTCAACAGTGAAGTAGTGAAAACTCGACACAATCTCCTAAGAACGTCTAAAACGTGAGTTAGAGCGAGAAAAATAAACGATCAAACTTCAAAACAAATAACTAAACCTAATCAAAATTAAATATGAATTCTTACGCATATGAGTATTTTGAAGACATGCACCTATACCTTTGGTTTCTAAACAAATAATCCATATACATATATATAAGCGAAATACCACTGACTGACTCATTACGACATCTTTGAAACCATAGGTCCTATTGACTTAAAATTCATCATTTTATCAGATTTCCGAAACTATATATCTGATTGACTTGAAATTTAGCACAGTTACTCTTTATATGGACGTAGACGCTCTAAAATGCATTTTAAGCAAATTAAAAAAAAAATAATCTAAAAAAATTCGTCTAAGCAAGAGCCGGGCAGAAGCTAGTATACTATAAGATAAATAATTCACAAAGACCGAAAGCACTTCCCTAATCCACATAATTAGACATCATTATTAGCCTTCGTCTATAACGAGGAGAACCAATTAGAGAGTCAGACATTGGGGCCAGGTGCAACGACCAGCTCGGACTTTCTACTGTTAAAAATTTAAACTTTTGTCAAATGAATGTAATATTGATGTTTATTAACTTTGATGGCATTATATTAACTATAAGCCTGTATATATTACATTAGATGTCTTTTTTTTAATTCGATTATGGTACCTAATGTCATAATATTTTGTTTTAATTAGATTGTTGACATTTTGTTTTGGCGATTCATAAACATAAAATATTTTGAATTCTCTTTACTTCTTTTATACATGTTATGGCCTTATCGATAATTTTATAATGTCGTCGTTAATCGTCTACAAAATAAGGCAGTTGATGTTCTTTACGTAAGTTAAATAATTAATTTAGTTGTGTAAATAATCGTATTTGCACGCATTTACATTTAAAGACTTGGTGTTAAATTAGCACGTGTAGTTTCTCATGATGCCCTATGTAGATGTCCTATTCCTTCCCAACTGGCTGGCAACGGACTGGTGACACTCTAGGTTGCGATTGTCCGTGGACGGCATTGATCGCCTCTCCGGTGGCTCGCATGCTCATTTGTCCCTTGAAAATGCTATAAAAATATTGTAACTGTTGCAATAAAGTTGAATGTATCCGTCTACTTTTGAAAATCGAGCAATTTGGTATATTCATTCGATTTAACGCCCACCTTAAACTTATGTCATTGCCTTAAAGTTTTTTTTGTTTGTAATATTTATACTAATAGATACATTGAATAATGTATCTGTATTATTATACATGAATGAATAAATTAAATAAATCATATACTAAGACCATGTGCTATCATAAAATCGTACAGATATTGATCGCTATAGTAACGCTTCTCGAAACATGATAAATTATATTAATTGTATTGATAACACAAACATTAAAACTGAAGTAACATAAACCATTTAAAATCGTATTAAAATTCAGTTCATTTTAATTTTGACGAAAACAATCTAATATAGTTAATTGTTACAGTTGATACGAATAACATTACTGTTTCATGTTACACATATAATGCAATTTTGACAAATATCATTCTACATCTTATACTGTATTCCATCGAGATCGTAATCAACTATTGACAGATATGGTGTATGGAGGCCTTATAAACTTCATATTAGCCCGCCGCGTGTCAGTGGATTTGCGGAACGAGGTCACGCGCTTGGGAACACGTAAATCTACTGCGCCGCGATGTAGGCTTTGTGGCGTATCTTCAATACGCAACCTGACTAACGCAAGATCGGAAAATACGAGTTATACCACTTCAACGGTGGGCCAGGGATAGGGTTTGCGTGCGACACGAGCTGCGCGTTTGTGATAGCGGATGTCGTTACTCGGGGACTTATTATGTTTTAACAGGCAGAGATGTCTAAGGGCATAGAGCAATACAGAAGCTCAATGTCTAGTATTATATGAATATCATCGAAATTATCGAGTATTATATGAATGTATTTTGATGGAATTTTCGGCGGTCTTCTGCTTCTTTGTTATCCTATACCGGCAGTAAATAAATAATTTTGTTCTAAGTTTCAATAGCAATCTGTCAATCATTTATTTTGGAGATAGAAATCTATGCATTAGATCATTATTGACATGGGCGTCGAACTCATAACACCCCGCTATTTATGTGAGGGGTTAAAAAGACATTCGCACATCAGTCATGTATCATTCAAACGTCCGAGTTCCCGCGAGCTTCGATAAGCACCACTCTCGTTCGCGGTTGGGATTCGACAAGGCGGCCCATTAATCACAAAGCCGTTTGCGTCGATTTTTCCTAATCAAACAAATATAGCGTACATTATTAATATTCATAGCGGGCCATTTGTTAATATATACGGCTGACAGCTCAATTTCACCTCCGATGTTACACCACACGGCCGTTCCACCTTATACTTGTAACATTGTTATTTGTTGCTTAAACTGTGAGTTATAGAGATTTTATTTGTTTTCTTTCTCTCTCTCTCTCGGTTGTGATGCGTTCCGAAAATTAATTATATAAAATTATTGTTCTTTGGTGGCTATAATGTTATTTCATGTTCGTATACGTATGTTTAATTTCTGTCGAATGTTTATATACTTATTAAAACAATAATGATGTCGATTTCTAAAATCCATTGAATGACCTAAATGGATTTTATTAAAATGATAATTATTATAATTCTTATTAACAAATGTTGGCTTAAAGAATCGCATACCAAGCTCACCAGCTTATACATTTTTAAAGAATGTAGAGGAAGAAAAATGAGGATCTCAGACTGTAAAAAAACGCATCCAAATCTGTTGTATAATTTAAGGACTTGTGCAGAGATATCTCACGCAATTAATTATAAAATTGTTTTAACACAACATAATATTTGTAGGAAAGACACAATGTTTTATGTTTCAAAATTTTATGTACAATTTTTATAATGACATTACAAAATTGTATGGCTTATAGCAGAGAGCTCATGGGCACGTTTCATGAAGTGTTTGATTCTGGTAGAAATTTTACACAATAGTATCTACAGGTAAGATGTGCAGGTAATAGAGCACTAATCTATTTTCAGGCGTTAATGACGACAAATTGTTACAAATTATTGTTTTAAAATCCTCCATATCCCGCCCAAGATTTTTTTAAATATTTTCCATTTATAAAACCCCTAAAAGTGTCTGACTTATTGCAACTATTTTTTAAATATATTCTAATTAAGACGCTATTGAAGTTTCAGTGTGAATCAATCATTTGTTTAATTTTAATTTTAAAAATATAACTTTAGGGTATTTTAATGTTAACATCTCCAAAGGCGTCCATATTATTTAATTTTTTACTTCTGCTTCTGAACCAAAAACTATTTTTGTCACATATTTTTTACACCTTTGTTATATGAGCAGTATCTATCTAGTGTAGGTCAGGCATACTGTAGTACTTATAGATACTATTGTGCAAAATTTCTACCTGAATCAAACATTTCCTGAAACATGTGTCATAATCTTCGACTAATATTTAAGACAATTGAGTTATTATTTTTAAACATATCCTCGCGAAATTTCATGATAGTTATTAAATAAGGTTGCGACTTTCAGACAGATGAATTGACCTGGCGAAATTATAAAGTTTTAATTTTCAAACCTTTGAAACCTTTGGAAACTATGAAAACTGAAGCACATTTACTGCTCTATCGAGTCACGAAATCGTCAATCCTTTTACTCGAAGTCAACTAAAATCCACATTTATTCCGCTCGTTCAGAAGACATGAAAAGTATATTTTTTTATTGTTTTCTTTATTTATTTAAATCGATGTGAATATCAAGTCGATGAAACCTCACAAAGATCCAACCATTCTAATTGGTCGAATCGTGTTTATCGACACTTCTATATCGGAACATTCGCAGAATTGAAAAGCAACAGAGCCGAATTAACGAAAAAAGGCTAAAAAATATATATACAGTCGGACATCTACCGAATTTCGTTATATTGATTACGTTTTGGAACGTTTCTGAATTTTTATCGCGCGGGCGACGGATTGGCGCAGAACCGCTGGCGGGCAGGCGTCCGCCGACATAATTGCGACGGCCGTAAAAATCAGAGGCACACGGAATTAATAGAAAATCTATGATGATTCCCTTGTTCTTTTGTGCATCGCTCCCATCAGAGGAAGTTGTAGTTCGAGACGTTTTCCGCTTAAAATATATATCGAGATCGACACGTTATGCGCGAGATGCGCGTGTTAAATACAGAATCGGATCATAAAATTTTATGCGTCGGCTACGGTGTCTGTCACTTGTTAGATTTTATTGGTTCCGAATAAAAACTGTGTTTTGGGAAAACAGTGATTATTATAAACTAAAAAATAATACCGTGAAAGATTACTGTAAAAATTAATATTTATCCATGGCAATACATGTGACAGAATTCTGAATATAAATACATTTTTTATGACGGAATTTTGCTAAATGGAACCGATTCTCCTATTCATAAGTTATTTTCAGGTAGAGAAAACTATATAAATGTAAGTACACGTGCTAATCGTAATAAATATGGCAAAAGCACTATTTCCTATGGTTGTCAAAGATTCCATAATCCTTGTCTTACGTGACCAAGGTTATACAAGATTATACAAGCTCATACAACGTTATACATACTTATGGTAATGTCTTTTACCGATTAGAAATTCATAAATTCTTTTTTAAACTTATCAATGTTTATAGCATGTTGATTAAAATGTAAATAACGCAATTCTTTATAATTGTTTGATGAATTAATGGTACCTAAGAAAGAATTGTAATTTGACTATAATTTTCTTAACGATATAAGCTGTGCTAATAAGATAAAATTATACCTTTATAGTATGTACTTTATAATTCAGTGTAAGAAATCGAGCAGTTAAACGTTATCTCCTGTTATGACCTACTAACCGTCAAATATCACTTTTACATTATATAAGATAACGCTTATAAAATTCCTAATATGCTCTTTAAACGACAGATAAATCAGTAAGCATTATTCACCTTATATATAATGAGAACTTTTTAAAAATCAGCAATCACGAATTAATGAAATTGCGTACAATGTATGCTCTATATATATGTTATACATTGCATGCGATGTATGTTATACGTACACGATATTGATTGTATGCAATGTATGCGAGCAATTTCTAAACAGCAATGCTAAGTACAGCAAACGTAATTATGTATCTATGGCCGGTCCCGGAAAGATATTTTCATGTTTATTTATCTGTGGCGTCTCGTTTCCCTAGTCTGCCATTAATTTGACACCATCATCGAACATAGGCGCCTTGGATCGTATAAATGAAAATTTACGTAAAGTTTAAAACAAGAACTTATCACTTTTCAGCACGACGATGTGCGAATCGCTTAAGACTATTATGGAAAAAATATAAATTTTTCAAACACCGGCTTAAATTCCATATTTCCGACATACGACGCATTTGAATAAGGGTCCGCAAACGCACACCGAAATACGGCATACGGCGTATCTCCATACAAATTGCCCACACAAAAGCGATGTTTGCGGTGAACGTCACCCCCCCCACCCTTTTTTTTTCAAACCCGAAATCCCGAAATCCGCACTCGAGCGCAGGTAGCGATAGAATCTAAAACTATTTGTATGTTTCCGAAAAAAACACGCATTAACGAAAAGAAACACGTTTTACCTGACACCGGTTATAATAAGGTACATGAAATATGACGACATCCACATGCTGTTTTATTTCGTTGAA
>BGZK01004178.1:0-15776 GCA_005406025.1 Eumeta japonica | reverse complement strand
CCATCCACTCTCCTACATCTCTCAGCACTTACTTCTGTACAACCAGGAATTTTTACAATCATTTTCTTATTTCCTCTAGTGACAACGCATCTTCTCTATCATCATCCTCTCCATATTCTTGTTTCTCATTTTCTTCATAGATCCTTTTCTGACATTAAAAAACAGTAAGTCAACACTTTAAACTTTCAAGTTTGAAATGAAGATGGAATTTCTCCAGGAAAACAATGAACAAACCAAACAAAAATTAAGATGCCGTGTTTAAATGGTTTTGCAGCAACGTTCTATGGGAACTGATTTGTGGTCCAATCTGTGAAAAGCCAAAATCTTAGCAGAAAGCTTGGTTATTCATCTTTAAGGCTAGTAACGGCTTGGCTAAGCAATTTTAAATCAGGCATTGTGTACGCGAGTTAGATTTGGCTGGTGAGAAGCTTTCAGCAGATCTCTTGCAGCTGCTGAAAATTTTATTGAAAAATTTAAAACTGCATCAGAATCGGCGATCCGGAGTTTGTTTATAATGCCGATGAAACTGGTCTTGTTTGAAAGCATTACCAAAACCATTAGTTTCTGTGGGGAATCCAGTGCCCTGGAGGCATAAGGTCAGTAAAGAACGTGTTACAGTGCTTAACTGTGCCAACTCCACTGGAAATCATAAACTGCCACTTCTTAGGAAAATCAAGAAATCCAAGATATTTCAAAACGAAAACTTCCACAAAGTCAACCAAGGCCTGATGACTGCAGCTTTGTTTTACCGGAATGGTATGATGAAGTGTTTATTCCTGAAGTGAAAAGCACCAAAAATCGGTGGGAAAAGAAGGCAGTAAGGTGCTTTTAATTGTTGATAACGCACCCACTCATCCTACAGCAGAACTGTTGGAGAGAATGGGCAGCGACGTTTTTGCCTCCGGCAATGTTATGCAAGTTTGCTGTAAACCCATGGACCAGTCTGTTATTGAAACAACAGCGCCACAGAAGGCAACTGCTGAGAAAACTGCTGATCGAAGGTGCTGAAGATGAAGAATTGGTTTTGGCAAATCAGCAAAATAAATTTAAAGGACTGCTGTTATATGGTAGCGGAAGCTTGGAGTTTGGTTACGCCAGTGACGCTAAGACGTGCGGAATAAACTGAAAGGCCTACCGTCTGAGAAGAACAAAAAAGGATCTTGAAAATGAGAAACAAAATATGGAGAGGATGATGATGATGAAGATGCGTTGTCACTATATGGTTAGTTATTGTCTAGAACATCTGAAGAGATCGGTGTTGCTGTTTTAGGGACTTTGTCGCTAGAACTAGCGGAATTTATGAATGTTTATGGGGGAAAAATTATGTTTAGCGGGACAACATTTATAGCGACTTTATCTGACGGATTCTGATTCTTAGAAACAATACTGTACCACTAGATTATTAACATTCAGAGAATGGGCTGTGGTTTCAAAACAAACTTCGCAACAAACTTGGAAAAACATTAAATTCTCCTTTTATCAGAAACCAGCTGAAAATTAAAAATGCGACATGCTCAACGTATTGATCTCCCGGACGACGTTTTAAACGAAGTCGGCAAAATAAACCTAAAGTTACTGGAGACGCCTTAGCCTTAGAGGCTTCCAACTTCTACTTCACCTGACATAATTGAAGATGTTGATGACGTATTTGATTTGAAATAAACTTATTCTGATTTGTTACTTTTATAACTTTACTGTACATAACTGATCTCACTTTTTAATTAAACCTTTAAAAATGAAAATTGATTTTAATTTAGTGATTTATAATTCCTTTTAATTTAGCACTGCGACGCGGCGCTGCATTAGAAATCAGGAAAATGTAATTGAGAAGGAACTTACCGTTTAGGTAGTTTAGTGACATTTAGCGGGATTTTAGACATCAATTTTTTCATATATCTGGCGGTTTTTTTAAGTCTAGGACTATGGATTTTGGTAAAGGCAACACTGGAAGAGATTGACATTGCTGGAGAGTAGGCTATTAACAAGTAAGTAATGAATTATAATTAAAAAAAAAGTATAGTTCTGTTCTAATTGATGTTATTTAAATATCAACTCATACATTAAAAGTAATTGAAAAATCATTTTGTTGGTAAATTTTAATATCTCAAAATTGCTATTGAGTTAAGGTTAAAAAATTTTTAATTATTTAATTAAATTAATTAAATAAATTAATATTTTAATTAAAACAAAATGTGGAACAATTTTCAACACGCATGAACTAAATGACGATGAAGCTCCAAAGAGTGCTTCAAAATTCGAGTTCGATAGTCCTTTGATGGACTCCAAACCTTAGATGGACAAATTGATTCTTTAAAATCTTTTAGTAACATATATAGAACCAGTTGAAGTTCCTCTCGGTTATAGAATGGACAATCGATTAAATAAAAGAGGGAGTTCATAGTCCTGAACACGTCATAGAAACTTTCAGTATATTCCTGTAATTCCAACATTAACTCTAGTTTTATCAAGCCCTGTTATCCAAGAAGCTGTTGAGTCTGAAGAAAGTTGCCTGCTGGAATATTAGGTTCTTTCTTAGATGGGATTTTGTTAACCATTCTCCATTTTTTCTCGTTATCCCCATACTTTAAGACTCCAAGCTTTACTATGATGAATTGGAGACTCACAATCCTCTAGGGTCAAAAACTGTACAAATTAGGATTATTTTACACAATCTAGAATTTACCACCACAAATAAATTCTGAAACTGAGTTCTATATATGTCCTAGCTATGTGTATTGATCAGGATGTAAAGAAATATGGTTTTGAAAAATATTGGCACTTTATGGAAGAATTATTGTCTATTGAAAGTGACAGAGGACAAATGATTGCAACACCGAAGTGTTACATTCCAGTTCATTGCAGCATTTTGCGGTGATGGTTTGGTTGTTCATGATGTCTCAACTTTTTAGCACCATCATCGTTCTTACTGTTAATGCCCACTTCCAGCAATGTCTCTCCAGTGTTGCCATTGTACAAAATCCATAGTCCCTAGATCTAAAAAAAACCGCCAGATATGAAAAATTGATGTCTAAAAATCCGCTAAATGTCACTAAACTACCTAAACGGTAAGTTCACTTCGAATTACATTTTCCTGATTTCTAATGCGTCAGCAGTGCTAAATTAAAAGAAATTATAAATCACTAAATTAAAAGCAATTTTCATTTTAAAAAGGTTTAATTAAAAAGTGAGATCAGTTATGGGGTAAAGTAAAAAGTAACAAATCAGAATAAGTTTAAATTTCAAAATCAAATACGTCATCAACATCTCAGTAATATGTCAGGTGAAGTAGCTGGCTTGAAGGCTGCTAAGGCGTCTCCAGTAATTTAGGTTTTATTTTGCCGACTGTCGACGTCGTCCGGAGATCGCTGCCGAGTGTCGCATTTCATTCAGCTGGTTTCTGATAAGAAATGAGAGAAATGTTTTTCCGAAAGTTTGTTGCGAAGTTTGTTTTTGAAACCACCATTCTCTGAATAATCTAGTGGTACAGTACAGTTTCTAAGAATCAGAACTGTCAGATAAAAAGTCGCTAGTCGCTATAAATATTTGTCCCGCTAAACATAATTTTTTCCCGCCAAACATTCTTAATTCAGCTAGTTCTAGCGACAAAGTCCCTAGAACGGCAACACTGATCTCTTTCAGATGTTCTAGACAATAACTAACCATATGGATTGTCTAGAGGGCGCTCACTGTTTACATGAGAACTACTAATCTGAAAGAGTGAAGTTATTATTATTACTTTTCTAATTAGTGAATTACTAATTGAAAAGTAACGGGTACAAAACTTGCTAAATCTGTAGTAGATCTCAACAAAAATTACTAATTTTGATGTAGTTTCTACTATTACTACTTCAATTAGTAAAAATTCTACTAATTCAGTTTTAGAGAGTAGTCTTTATGCGCCTCACCACGCAACTATTTCCTGGAAAAAAATACATTGTTACAGATACTTGGCAACTGGCATTTCTCTTGTCGACTTGTATTATAATTATAGGGTAGGATATTCTACTATGTTTAAAATTGTTAGAAAAGTACGGTAACTTTGGGACATTTAGAAAGAAGAGACTATGCCTTTTCAAACTGAAGGACATTGAATAGTGTAGCAGAAGGCTTTTTATAAAGTGCTAAATACCCAAACGTAATTAGCGCTATGGGCGGTGAATGATGTACGTCCTCATAAAACCTGGAAATAGTGGTTCCTTTGTATTACGATTACAATTTTCAATAATATTGCTTGCAGTTGCAGATTCCAACTGTCGTTTCATTTTATAGACTTAGGAACGTATGGACGAGAATCAGACAGTACAATTTTTAAAAATCATCACTGTATCAATATATTATTAATTCTAAAAATTCCACCGCGAAAGCACTCCTGGTACGTCGAATCCAAAAACGCCTATGGTATTTGTACCCGATGAAGCATTCAGCCTATCCAAACATGTGATGCGTCCATAGCAGGGACAATTTTACCACATAAAAAAGAATATTTAATTATAGATTATCACGTGCTCGAAGATATGTCGAAGGTACATTTGAAATTCGCCAATGAATGGAATATTCCACAGACAGTTAAATGTGGATCTTTCATTATCGATCAGTAAAAGCATGCTGTATTCTTCTGCAATTTTGTAACGAAATCGAGATGGTGTGCAGTGTTTTACCAACTTTCCGCAGCAGGATTAGCCGATTTCCAAAATTCACCTAAAACCCATACAAAAATGGGTCGTTAAAATGGTTAACTCTTATTTTCTTATTGGAAAACCTTCAAAATGATCGAATTTAAAATAAGTATTATGAATACAGAGTATAAATTAAGTAAATATTTTTGATATAAACAAAATTATACCTATTTTGTTTTTTTTCTACTGTCTCAGATTGTCTTCCTTAAAGATTCTATATATGTCTTGTATTCTATATCTTTATATGGTTCTGAAGTAATGTCTCATATTTCAGGGCGTTTTTTTATTCTTTATAAAATTTTCGCGATCTCTTCCATTTTTGCGACTCTGCTCGCGGTTACCGGTTAACCGTGTGCGTAGACGACTGTAGCCGGTCGTTACCGCTACGCCGCTCGAGATGCGGCGACGAAGCGAGTTGACGCAGGAGGCGGCGACGCGCGTCGGCCTCGCGCGTTGATGCAAAAGTTCGCACGTTATTTTGTCACCCGCGAGCAGACGCACATTTACTTCCATATACCGCCATGACGCACTTCAAACGAACGCAGCGACGCGCGTTATTTTGATGATTAGTTTTGATTTCCAGTTGCGTTCTATCAGCGTTTGTAATCATCGGGCTCTGTAATAGTGTTGTGCTATGGCTACATTCGTAAAAGTTGATTGAACCTGTGTTACTAAAAATTAGCTTATACAATACATCAGATACAGTATTATCTTTTTATGACATCATTCGATTGAAGGATGGATATGTGAACTCCATAATCCTGTCTCAAACACAGGCCTGACGACTCGTGCATAAAAGCCTCCTAAATTGAGCCTCTCTGCCTGTCTGTCGTTGGATTTTGTCGGGAAATGCTACGAATCCAAACAGAACATTAATTTGGCAAGCTTTCGGTTACCGACATAATTCTGTAAAGTTTATTGAATACAGTCAATAAAGTTTTAATTTTTTAAAAAGCTCCCCTTTCGAGCTGTATTTTGATTAGTCGGTTAGTAATAATTTGAAATGCATTTCCTAATGTCACGCTATAATATATATATATATATATATATATATATATATGAACAAACCAGTGATATTGTCATTGGGGTTTATCACATACGGAACTTTCAAGTTCATTTTACTCGAAGAAAATATTTCAAAACTTCTTTTTCTCGGGCAAGTGGCTCTTAGCCGCTCTCTAGGTTCCAAGACACGCATACATTGCTCAATGGATAATCCGGCCCAGGGTGTAACGTTCGTCTTTTCTTGTATTGGAATGTGTCGTTCCACTTTTGTATAATGTCATCCCAACGTGTATATTTAATTTCATCACATGCTTGCAGGGATTTCATATCATTTATAATAGCTGCTAAAAGCTTAAAGAACCATAGGCAATTTTGTATGGACTCTGCCCCACCATTCTACACCATGTAATAATACTGTGGGACGTAGCTTTGAGGGAGGTACCTAGTCGATCTAACATGAAGTCCAAAGATTCAAGTATTCAAAATGAAAGAGTATCTTTATTTAAGATCAATATATTTATTGATCCTTATCACTCTTCAATATAAGTATTTTATACTTTTATTGATCCATATCACTCTCAATGCTATTTATTATTATAATCAATTATAACCACACTTTTCTATCACTATTGAATTTTGTACACTCGGGCATCAGCCCTCGTCCCTCTCTGTTCTTCTGTTCAGTCCCTATTCATTTGTTATCCGCGAGCTCGAGTTCGAATATTCTATTCTACTCTAGTTTTAAATTGAAGGCGAACCTCATTTGCGAGCACGAAGGTCGATACCCTCACACGCCACCAACTCCTACTACACAACACCTTGTTGGAAAGGTCTCTAGGAGGCGTTTGAGTGATATACAAAAGTCTAAATATATGAGGCAAGTTATTCAGTTAGTATTCTAAATATATCAAATTACGTAGATGTTTAAAATGATGCAGAATGATACAAAATTATTTGATTACAATCACTTATCAATTGATACTATAGGAGTGATAATAGAAATAGTAAAACAATATATTATTTTATTAATTTTACTTTAAACTATTAAAAATAATTTCTTCCCATATTTACATTAATGTGTAATAAAATGTGCAGTAATATCTATTAAATTTTGACAGAAAATGTGCAAATATTAACTGCTCTGACTTGTTCTGGATCAGTAATCAAATATTGTTTGTTACGTGCCTGGCGTTAGCTGTTCATAATGTTTAATAGATTTCGGCGAAAATACTGATCGAAATTTATATCTGCTCGCGGAGAATGTGTTGCCGTCAAACTGACATAATTTTTGGTAATATTACCAAACGGTTTTGAAATGTTTTCCATCGCGTGAACTAAAAACCCATCAAAATAAAACAGCATCGAACTGGCGCCCCGATAGATAATACAGGCCTTTCAACTAGCTTGATGACGTCACGCGTTGTCGGCGGACATCATCGCTAACTTTTAATTTAAAGAAAATTATTTATAAATAGGGCAATGTCAATAGGGACATTGGTTAGTTAAATAAGGTTATTTTATAGAAACAAAATAAATTTATAAATTTTTAATAGAAATAAAACATTATTTTCAAAACAAGGAGCAACCTCACAAGCAATTCAATGGATTTTTCTATCATGACAAAATATTAAAATCTGACTAATATGCAAGCATAATCGTAAATAATAAAGAAAAAGGCCCTTGAAAATACGACGCAGAGAAAAATAACAGAATAATTTTAAAATCAATCTGGATGACTAAAAATCCATTGTTACAAAATTTATAAAGTACAAGATTCCTAATTTAAAATTTTAAATAGTATTTCCTAACAATAATCCAGTCTGAATTAGTTTCATCTGCATTCTGAACGTACATTAAAAAAATGACAAATATTTTAAGTGGCCATAATACATGCTACAGCCCGGCAACTATAAACTTTGCGTCCGGGTAAGTAAGTGTGCGCAGAGGTGCATACTATGCTATACACGGTATGAAATTACTGCGAAATATCTTCACGTTAAGCAATCTTCAGAAAATGCGTCGCCGTCATAATGTTGTTCTTAAATGTTTAATGTGGTTATAAGAGCTTTTATTATTTCATTAATAAATAAATACACGTATGTAGGAATGTTTTATTATTCTTAAATAATATAAATATAATCAAACACTGAGTTGGAAACTTTTTACAATTGTAATATTTTTACCTGGTGTCACTTTGAGCATCACTAGAGTCAGTATCAGATTCTGAAGTGTCGTTTGATAAATTAATAATCACGGACTGAAATAAATCATCATAATTTTATCGACTAAATAATCTTTTCAATATATTCTTTTTCTATTTTATTAGAATGTTCAACGCATTTTGCCCACTGGTAAACATTCTAAAATACTTTTTAAAATTTCTATCTTTTCATTTAAGTTAGTGTTTAGATCCAACCTGGCCAGTTTATTTTTAATATAACCCCAAACTGTCTCTATTGGATTTAGATCTGGTGATACGGCGGCAGTCGCAAAACGTCGTGACCATGTTCTTTAAAATTTCATCGATTACCAGTTTTCTCTGTATCAACACATTGAATGAGAAGGTATAATTCTGAATTTAACATTGTGGGATTACATCTGATATTGTGGTTTTGTAACCATTCCAGCATAGTCTTTTAAAGATCCCTTGCGTGGCTTTTGTCTACTTCAACATTATGATATGCCGCGTTATCCAACACAATTACGCTCTGAGGTTCCATCAGTTTTTCCACGGTCCATTTCTTGAAATTCGAAAATTCATAGAACTATGATAATCACCTGCCGTGCTACTAGATTTGAAAATGAGTAGGCTATCTTTAACGAAACCCTCTCTGCCGCCTGCATATAATATTATTAGCCGTGACCAGCACCGATTTCTTTTATGACCTCTTTGTTGATCAGCCATTTGTGTCTGCAACACTTCGAGTGAGGGAGGAATTTACATATGTCTCATCTACATAAACAATTGGTCTGTTTTCGGCTCGATATTTATTGATTTTCGGTATTGTTGTCTTTATAAATTATGTCCCACTTTTCGATTAAAACAGCTCGTTTCGATTGTAATTTTTTCCATCGAAATCCAATAAAATGCAAGTATTGCCGTAAATATTCCTGACTACAAGAAAGGATTCCATCTTTCAAAGCATTTAAAATTTTTTGTGGTTGGTAGCTCTTTTATATGCGTAAAATTTCAATTTTTCGTCTAATAACTCCTTTGTAAATCATCTTCAATTTTAGAATTCCATGTTTTTGCTGGGTGACTTAACCACATCTTCATATTTTCAGAAGAACGATACTTTGACAAAATATTTTGAACCGTTCTTAAAGATACTCCAGTATTGCTAAAGCGCAACATTTTCGCTAATTCATATCAATACCTAAAAGCAAAAATTTTATTACGATTAATAATTTAAAGGTATATCTTGAATATATGTATATAATTTGCAAGTAACTTAGGCGCGAATTATATGCATCAGCTTTCATGTAATATCATAATGTAACAAAACGGCAAGGCAACGCGGCGAAAAATCGCAAATAATTAGAACATTAGTACAGAAACTGAAAAATACCTATACAGACTATAAAAATTTGTCTTTTCATCAAATTTCTAATTCCTAATGCATTTAGCCACATTTAGTAATACATTATTTTGACTGACTATTTAATCTTTATTACGTAATGTCGGCGGATCCATCTTCAGAAAGATGACACCGTGTATAGCGAATATTGTTATTAAACGAGTATAGTTTCACTTTAAACGTCTGAGCCGTACGGAGCGCGGCCACACACTGCTCGATTGGTCAAACGTCACCCTGCGTCGCGCATCTGTTAGGCGCCGCCGCTGTATAGTTGTCGGACTGTAAAGGCGACCATTGAATAAGCTAAATAGGTAGACAATACTGTCATTGATAATGTAATACCTGTGTCTATTAATTTCCATTATATATATTTAATACAAGTAATTATTTGTATATAGTCAATAAAATGAGAAATTACATTAAAAAATAATAATCACTTATCACAGAATAAAATGGTATTTTATTATTATGAAAGTTACTTGTATGAAGAAAAGTGCATTAATCCAATTTGAACTCAATAATGTTTTTTTTTATTCAATAAATATTACTATCCATGAAACAGATAATATAATATCTATAATAGGAATATAAATTTATTCTCATTTTCTGATATCCTATACAATGAAGTGGGATAATAAATACGTATTATATGTATTATCCACTAATTTATCAAAGAAAAATATTTTTACTATAATATTAATCAACTAACTAAAAAACATAATTTATTAATCATCTTTATCTTAATTTTAAATGAAATGAAAAGTGATTAAAATAAATATACACAGTACATAAACATGAAGTTCAAAATGTGTTTTGTGAGAACTGTGTATATTTATATGAGAATTGGATGTATTTAATTAAAACTTATTCATTTATTTGAATATATTTTAGTAGGACTGCATTTATCAATCATAATAACAATAAAGTTTGAATTACATAAAAACCTGAGGAACATGAAAAATTTATAAAATCATAGTAATATATTTCTTTATCATCGTTATTTTAAATTGAAGTGTTTCCAATTCGTCTTATTTCTTTAACCTACATCAATAATTTCTTAAATACACTTTTTTATTTAAAAATAATCATTAATACTTTTATTAAATGATAAATTACAAATAGTGTCTTGACTGATAAGTGAAAATCTATGGATATGGATTAGTTTGTGAAATTATTTTTGATGCTATATTAATAACCGTATTTTGATTTGTATTATTTACAAACTTCTCTTTGTTTTTCCATTTATCTATTTATTTACAATTAAATATCTTGTAAACATATAAAAATAATGGCAAAATATAGATACACTGTTATTTTTCAAATTAATAATTTGTTCATAGAAAACCTTGAATTGAATATGAAAAGGTAATTGAAATTTTAAAGTGATTGTGATAATGGGTAACAAAAGTCAATTTTTCCTTGATATTTCTATTTTGTAAAGATTCATGTTACTTGTTTTTTAGGATAAATTTAATGTGGCAGTATTTAGACATAAAAGTTGTTCCATCTATTTTTTTTGTAACCAAGATTTTTTTTTTGTATTGTTATAAATAACAATTTTTATCAATATAGTTGTAATCAGAAGGTGGATTCTGTAAGAGTGAACATGATTTATCACATTTTGAAATTCATTTTTATTGATTGCGTACCTTGCAACCGAAACATTTTAATACATACCTTTTGAAGCATTATGGTAAGTTCATCCACTGTTCATATATTGGATTCACTATCATCAATCACCACAACATACAAACTTTATGACGTGTGGAATTTGAAATTGTGGAAAGAAACCAATCTTTATTTTTTGATAACCACTGAATCTACGACATGATAATAATTGTAAAGTATCGTACTTATGGTTTACGTGAACACATAATGTCAACTCTTTATTGCTCGTTTCAAACGTTCGTTCTGATTTATATGATGAATTACGGACGAACAGAATTGTTATTTTTGAATTTCTAAATACGTATAATAGCATCGACTTTTGAACGCACTATTTTCAATGCACAATATTTCTGCCGGTTCACTGGGCGTACAACTTTGCAGTACACCGAATTTGATCCTCAACAAAATGCAATTGACATAGGTACCTGAAAAAATAGTGTATGTTTATATTGTATCAATATGGTAATTCATATCTATATATGAACACTTAAAGAATAATTATACTCACTCTTGAATGAACTGTTGGGACGTAATCTTCTTCATGAATGGCGAAAATTCATTACATGTAAATCTGTGGATAATAGCTCTGAACTGAATGTGGACGACGGTTTTATCTTTAAGAAAATAAAGCTGACGTTTTCTTTATCGTTATTGATATTTCAATTGAAAAAAAGGCATTAGTACACCACAATGGAAAGCTTACTACAGATTTTAAGTCGATTAAATGTGAAAACAAAATAATAACAATAGGCGATACAACTGTAAAATATGGATTGCTATAACGGGGCTAAATATATATCATAGAGTCCAGAGCAGAATCCAAGGCGACTCATCGCTTAATACTGAAATCGATTTTCCATAGGCTATCGATACCAGATTTTTAAAAAACAAACTTTATAATAATTTAAAGTTTAGATTGTTGATGATAAAGGCTCAACATTTTTCTGACATATCGACTTAAATACTTTTATTTATTCTGCATTATTTTATTTATTTTCATAAACATAAGAATGAGTATCGATTATGTGGTAACTTTAATATCGCTTGAATCAAGATGGTACAAACCTACGAAATGAAGTTCTTAAATCTGCTCTAGAGGGTCTAATGTCTATGCACTAATGCCCGGTTTCTGAGGTCCATTTATCGAGAGTTTATCTATTCATTAGCGTTATCGGTTCGATAACTTGAGAAATGCGTTTCTGAGCACCGCATCGTAAGTTAAACTCAGTTTAAACGCTGTATAATTTAACGGACCCATTTTGACCGTTTATCTGTTCCATAACTTTATTTGACGTTTAACTGTCACTAACATAACACTTTTAGGTTAGGAAACTTGTCTTGTCGACCATTTCTACAAGTGAAATCAATTTAAAAGTCTTTAGTTTTCAATTCTTTTGCTTCTGTGCATTGAATACCATTAATAATACGAGCAGTTAATCAGAATCGGATTTAGAAGTGCTGGAGTTCATTTTAATATATCAGTGCCAATGAAACATTAGGAACAGGAGAAACCCTTCGAAATGTTTACTGATGAAGAATTTTGAAGAGATATCAATTTGATAAAAACACCGTCATATTTATAAATGAAATCATCAGCCCTGATCTATTCTGTTTCAAATCGCAAATGCACCTTGTCTGTGTTGGAACAACTTTTCATAACATTGCGGTTTTACGCCACAGGAACGTTCCAAATAGTTGTAGGTGATATTAATAATGCACAAAACTACTGTGTCAAGGGTGGTATTTAAAGTAAGCAAAGAAATAGCAAGTTGGCTAGAAATTACATAGCCATGCCAACTTCTAGAGAGCTACGGAAGTAAAAGCACATTTTATAGTTTGGCTGGATTTCAAATGTAATTGGCTGGATGGATCTATATACCTATTCAATCTTGTGGTGAGATGAGGCAGAGCTCATAGAAAAGGATACTTTTCTATAAATGTGCAAGTTGTGTGTGATGCAAATTATTGATCTTCGTGATATAGATGCACGGTGGTATAATACATGACACTGTATATCAATTCATTTTACGAGCCCGGCTTGACAACAATGAAATAGATGGTCACCTCTTTGGAGATAGCGCTACCCTGTGTGGTAGGTATATGATGACACCAATATTAAACACAAGCACGAATGCAGAAAGACTTTATAATGTGGCCCAAATTAAAACAAGAAATACAATAGAACGGACATTTGGTGTTTGGAAAAGAAGATTCATGCCTTTCTCAGAAACTGAGAATTAAATTGGAACACACTCTAGCGGTGATTATTGCAACAGCTGTGTTGCATAATATTATATAAACAAAATGATACTGTTTCTATTGATAACTCCCAGAAGAAGATATCATCAGCACAGAATCAAATATGCAACCCTTACCTCTGAAGGAAACCACTATCGTCGGTTATTATTGGAACAATACTTTATGTAAGTACAGTTATGAGTTATGACAGTGTCAAGCAAACCAAACCCGCCAAATGGTAAGATATATTGAAAGAATAGCTATGGTAGAGTGTTATCCTGACAAGGACAAAGTCCAGTTAAACACCTAATATATATGTTTCTTTTGATTCTTTCCAATAAAATGTATAGTAAAAAAGTTTCTGTTTTATAGCCTCTAAATATGTTGTAGGTATGATGAAATTATAATAGTAAGAATAAAAAATTAAAACTATGTAATGACTATTTATTTACACTTAAATTAGTTACTGTAGGTTTTCTGGGCTTTGTTAAATAAAACTAAATAAAGTTTATGTTCACTTTTATATATTTACTATTATTGAGAGGTGCACTTAACTACAGTGGAACCTGGAGTTGAAACACTGACTAAACGCATATTACTCTATAGCCCTATGTGACGAATCATTACGTATGTACTGTGTCTGATGAAGGAACAAAGAGACCTTGTCATAACGTGTAATAGATTTTATATTTTGTTGTAGTCCAACACGCCCACAAAAAAAATCTATTTTATAATTAAAAAAAACTCTAAGTTTACTTAATTTCTATAATTAAGTTTTACAAATAAAACAGCACACTCTCTCTATCTTCTGGTACAATTATTATATGACCCAACATTTGTTGCTGAGGATTAGGGAAACCCAGAAAACCTAATCAGGCCACTTCTAACAGTAAATAATCCATGCAATTACTAATAATGTTAAATTATGCTGAGAGTCCGAGTTTTCTCTCTCATGAACTTTGGTCCCGCTAATGGTTTGGTGAAAATATCGGCTAGTTGATTACCTGTGGGAATATAAATTGCATTAATAACGTTTTTCTCGATCTGTTCTCTAGTGAAGTGATATTTAATGTCAATATGCTTTGAGCGTTTGTGACTCGATGGGTTATTTGTAATACTTATACATCCACTATTATCTTCGTAAATAGGGATAGGATTATTTATATTTAAAAGCACGCTTTTAGATAGAGATTTTAGCCATAAAGCTTCTCTTACAGCCGTCAGCGTATTCAGCTTCAGTTGACGATGCAGCCACCGATGATTGCCTCTTTGTTTTGCCAGCATTTATACAGCGTCAAATAGTTTAAATAAATACCCCGTTGTAATTTCACGATTTGTTAGGTCCTGCCTCCAACTGAATCCACAAAGCCACCAAACGTATTTATGGTTTTAAACTAGGGTTTGTGGAACTGCCATGGATAACTGATACCCTTTGCATCTTTCTTCATGTCATTCGATTCACCGTTATCGCAAAACAAGTTTACAAGTTTTAAATTAAAATTAGATACTTTTAGCAACGAAATCTTGAATACCTCAAAACATCTGATTTGGTCATTAAATACGTTGCACAGTAGTAGTAGATTCATCGATAAAACCACAAAGTAGTTTCTGTCGCCAAGTGTTGAGGATATGGATAATCGCACACATCAGTGTGGAACATTGAATAAGGTCGTTCAATATGTTCTTATTTTTAAATTTTATTAAATGGTAGACACGCTTCATTTTCCTTTTCCTGTAAGCTTCGTGCATAAATCTTCTTTGGTTTCAATTTGATTTGTTGTCTGTGTTCTTTAAACATATTGTTCTGCTTAATTGTAAAATTGATTTATATATGACCAAACGTTGCATAAATCGCTATTATTTTGAAATGACCTACCAATGCAGACACAGATAATTTGTCATTATGTATCTACTTCAAAAATAAGAAGTTATCAATTTATTTAAGCACTTACCATTTCCATTTATTACGAACTTCACCATTGATCTTGTATTTATACTTACCATTCTGTTGAATATAATTGTGAATCCATTGTTGCATTTTTCTCAAATGATTATATGGTATATCTGAATAGTAGAACATCCTGTAGGTTCCTGTTTATGCCCAAAGCACTTCTGTAACCTTGGCAAAACTTTTTTGTAGCTGTTATGGAAACTCCTGTTTTTAAGATAGATATCAATAATGGTTTCTCCAAATCTGTGTTGTGTGTTAACTCCCTGTTAATGTGGTCTTGATGCACCTGAATATAAAAGATATTTTATTTGAGATTTCATTATTTTCTGATAATCCACCAGCCATGAATGCAAATCCTGAAAAGTCTGTAGAATATGTAGGTCTGCTAATTTTGTACTGTTCTGTCATCCTTTTCTTGAATTATATTTTCCTGCCATGCCTTCTACCTTTTGTAGTACTAATAGTCATTTTATATGCCTTTTCTTCCACAATAATGACATTTTATTTTTGTAATTATTGATCTAAGAACTTTGCCTTCGAAAATTTCCATAGTTCCATACAATCTCCGGTGGTTTCTCGAATTATTTTGCTGATTATTAGAAACTCCACTTTGTAATACTTTTAGACTGTATCTCGACTTTCATTTAATAATTTTATTTC
>BGZK01004177.1:0-15784 GCA_005406025.1 Eumeta japonica | reverse complement strand
AGTCCAACTAGTGCAGTCTTCTCTCTCGTGATTATTCTAACAAAATTGAATTTTAAACAACAATAATAGAAATAAACAATGAACAATTCACACTTCATACAGAAAAATCTCTGGTCGGACGAATCGACATTTAAAAAAGATGGGTACATCAACCTACATAATTTACACGAGTGTCATATGGACAATCCACATTTAATGCGAGAAGACAGATCGCAGTATTGCTTCAAAGTTAATCTTTGGACCGGAATATTGAATGGAAGAATTATTGGGCCTTTTAAGCTGCCTTTGAGCTTGGATGGCCCAAATTATTTAAATCTTTTACGAGATAATTTACCAACTTTGTTAGAAGACGTACCACTGAGTGATCGACGGCACATGTGGTATCAATAGGATGGCTGTCCAGCGCATTTTGCACTACAAGTGAGAAATTTCCTAGACGAAGAATATCTGAAAAGGTGGATAGGGCGATCAGGTACAATTTTGTGACCAGCCCGTTTGCCTGATTTGAAACCCCTGGATTTTTTTTATTAGGGCGTTATCAAAGAAAAAAATTATTCTAAGCCCATTGAGAGCTTAGAAGAGCTGTGTGAAAAAATTTCTGGAGCTGCTGAGGAGATCAACTCTCGAGGATATGCCCATCTAATAACCAGGTCATTTTTAAAAAGATGTGGAGCGTGTATTGAGGCTGAAGGAAAGCAATTTGAACATCTGTAAATAAGACTAAAGCAAAGTTTTAATCAGTGTAGTTGTAACAATTGTAAATTTTTCTTTGTAATAAACATTCTTATTTTCTTAAAAAGAGTTTACTTCCAATAAACCTAATTGAAATAAGTCACTACTAAGCTAGTTCTGGTTGTGTTTAATATTTTATTCCTTTTATTTACTTTTGTTAAGTTTGATAAAACTGGCGTCACTATCTGTCCCACTCACTCTTGGCAAATATCTTCACTATCCATATCTTTCATAATTGTGGCGTCAAATAAAAGACCTCCAATAAGCTTGCGCGAGTCATTTTAACCAAGAACTAAATTCGCGTAAAATCGGGTTACTTCAGGTTTTAATTTTTTTTTCTAAGATTTTTTTAATGTTAAACCAACAAGTGTTGTACCATTTTGGAATTCTGATTAAAGGCGCCAACTTTTAATATCACTTGCCAAAGTGCTCTAGTAGTTTTTTTTTAAAGATGGCTCTGGTAAAGTTGAGAAATTTCAAAAATGTCGAGTTCTTAGTTCAGAAAAAAGTGTATCTTTAGAAAATTAGGGTAATTATGTTACTATTTTTGACTGTGGTTATGGATATGATATTTAGGGTTATGGTAACATTTGTGTGGACAAAAACAACACACATTAACAACAGTAACCGAAAAATGGTTACATTAAGAAGAAATTAAGTATTTTTTTTAAATGCCTCTAATTTCTAAGGGTCGTGCTATGGATTTTTTTTAAATATTTTTCTGATGACTACTACCATCTATCCTATCGTCCCGTTTTGGTTTATCGTTGAGTTTTGGGACAGCCTGTATACATTAATGTTCAAAACGATCTCAAGCATTGTGCGCTCGAGAATCATTCCCAAAATATCCAATTTAAACTGTATGTTAAATTCATCTATGCAATTCAAATCTTTCTTCTGATGGAAATAACTTTCATTAAAATGTATAATGTAGTTTATTTACAAAACTTCTGCATTAACAATTTAAATTTGTCACCAAGCCAGAAATATTCAAATTCTTAGTGACCAGAATATTATTAGAGCTAGGTGTACTCACAATACCGTCCGATTGGACATACAAAGAATTTTTTCATGTATGGTATTGAATAATATATCTCTCCTTTCAGTAATTATCTCTAACCAAAATCTAAAATAACATTTTTTTATTTAATCGTATTAGTATCCTTAAATACTTGTGAGCTCCTATAAAACTGAGACAAAAGGCAATAGAGTCCGCGGTTTCATTCATCGAATAATAAGAATTCCAATGCCCCCTTTCCATCACCCAGTTCCCCCTTTAATCACACCATTCCCACTTTCATCAGATATTCTATTCCTATTCAACAGGTTGGCAACACACTGGTTACTCCTCTAGAGCTTTCATAGGTGCTGATAAACACCTGGTCTTTAATGGCTCGCATTCTTTTTACCCCTCGAAAATGCCTTAAAAAAAACTAGTAAGTAAATTTATCTAAGTGGTTTATTTATTTATTTTAAAATATAAAATATCTGGTGGATAAATAAAATCTAACACTTTTGTTAACCACCAGATTCTCTTGTATCTCTCTTTTCTGCAATAGCAATTAAATACAAAATTGCATATAATAGTAGCCCAACAGCCAACTACCCCATTGAGAGCTTTAATTTCATAGGATGTGTAGATTCATTATATTTTTCAATGTTTTTAAACAATTAAAAAATACTTAATTTCTTTGAATATTTGAGGTTGGGCTGAGGTTCCAAAAAAAATTAATAATGAAATTAACATGTGCCTATGTAAAATATATACCTGATTTTGGCGATTATTGCTACGTGTTAACTTTATACATCTACAATAAATACCTAATCAAAACATCTATTTTCAACAATTGCGTAAAAAACACTACTTTTTATATTGTTAAATTAATTATATATATCCCACATACATAACAAGTAAAACATTATATAATTTAATTGTGATTTATTAAAATTTATAGTTCAGTAAAAAGGTAACAAACAACATAACAAAGGGTTAAGGTGCATGACGGCGTGGCGGATAAAGGTTTTCTTCGACGACGATGACGCGGCAAGCTAGGTCATATCCAGTGCGATTGTGCCGGAACACGAAAAGAACAAAACAGAGGGGGAACAGTAGCGAGATTAGGACATTTTTGAGCAAAGAGCGTGCCAGTGCTGCACCGAAGCCGGGTGCACGGCCAGGATGCACCAGAACAGTGTCGCGGTCTCGTCCTGGAACAGGCAGCACGGCCGCCGCGCCCACCACACGCAATCCCAGTAACGCTTTGCCGGGTGTCGCGCCTCCGCTGCTCAAGCAGTATGCCTGACAAATACAATGATATATTGATCATGTAAGTTGTGTTCTCTATGATTTCATCTTGTAAATAAAATCTTTTCGTGAAATGTAATTAGTTTGCCGTTCTTTTATTAATACTTAACTGTAAAATTTACGTATAATTCCAATTAATGGTGTTATAAATGGTCATAGACCATAGTCTACACTGGTACTATGGCTGTGTGAATTTAATTTTCAACAATGATTTTTTTATTTCTCTCTCATCAAGTGTTATACATTCATTGACGAAGTGTCACTTTCAGTTTCTAGTGCCTATTTTTATTTAAATTTTGTTCTATTCTTATTTGGTTTCATTAATTAAACATTTAAATTTACGTTTTGTCAGTTATTATGGTTTTTTCTTACACGCAATTTTGATTTGGATGTGTGGAACACTCATAAGAGTTGTTCTTATGGCAAACATTTATTTTTACAATTGTTTTATATTAGTATCAATGGAGTCTTTTTAAACTGTTCTTCATATTGTCAGAAACTCCCTCATTACAACACACAATAGAATAATGAATTATTCAATTCTAAGGACAGCATAAATAAAAAATATTTTGTACATTATATATAAAAAACAACAAGTCCATAGACCAACAATAAACATATGGGCACTATAACAAAGTCATATGAAAAAGCATTGAAGTTAAACTTTAAATTTTGAAACTGTTACCTATAAGATAAGAAGTTTTAGATTACAATTTTGTCTGCATTGTAGGTTCGAGTACAATTGTAAAATTTAAATCTTTTTGGAGTCGGAAAGGTCAGAAGATAGGTGATATGCCAAAATTTGGGTGCTATGTTGAATGAAAACATTTGTTAAGTTTATTTTTTAATGGGATATTTCGAACTTTCCTCAGCTCCAAGTACTGAGTTCTTTTAAATGGGTTTGAAATTGTTTTATGATCGATTCCAATTTCTTCAGGTAGTTTGTAAGAACTAATATGCCAAGCTTGCTCTAGTTTTTCTAAAATGGCATCGACTTTATCTGTAATGGGTTGACCAGAGCAAGGTTCACGTTTGCCATCAAAATTACCAGACTGAAAACGCTTGCACCAGTTTTGAGCTACTGTTACCGACACTGCACTAGGTTAAATGTTACAATTTTTTTTTTGTGACTTGTGTCACATTTTCTTTTTTTGTAATAAAGCTTCAAAATATATCAAATTTCTATGTTAGATTAATTCATTTAGTGGACTGAAAAACAATACATTAATGGTGGGACACTATTTTTACTTTTTTTAAATGTCATTTATTTACTGGTATCAAAACTAACCAGATACAAACAGCACAACCAAAGAGATTTATTACAACTTTTTAATTATGGAATACGAAAAAAAAATTCCCTTATTCAATGTCATAAATTTTGAAATTTTATAAGCAGATATAGCTGTGAAAACAAACATTATCAACTATTTGTATATTGTAGCCAAAATTGTATCAATGAGAATACACATTCAAGTTCATATTTTAGTTGTAAATTTTTGTAAAGTTGATATTGTAAATTAGAAATTTTAGTGACAGGCAGTTTTGAAAAAAAAAATGTAATCATTGACAAATTTTGATGTACTCTTAAACTCATTAAAACCAAAAGTAGAGTGTTGAAGACGGAAACGAAATAAGTACAAGTGCAAGGGTGACATATTAGAGAGGACTTGAAGTGCAGTTGAATAACATCCAAATAATTGATACTCTAATTCAGCCTGATTTTCTTCAGAGGAAATCTTCAATGGATAGTAGAACTGACTTAATGGTTGGTATATATGTTTTGTTTTCAAAATTTTAACAATTTTGTTTATTGCTAAATTATGGTCTCATGAGGAACTTTTGACGGTGAAAAGGATTGAATCAAAACAGTACAAATGCAATTGAGTTACTTCTGCACATAACACACATTATATTAGTTCCATGTATCTATAAATATGAAATTACATGTGCTGATTATCTGATCCATCAATGTCCAGATAAAACTGTTGGATCTAAGAATTTTAAATTTGGAAGAAGTATTTTTTAAATCCTATCTTTAAAAAGGTAAACAAATGGCAAAATTTGTGTGGACAAGCCCTTTTCTGTTTAAACAAGATGCCAAGGTATTTTGTAACTTTTTTGTGTATTCAAAAGAAAGGTACCTAAAAATAAGTTTTGAATGATTTATCATAACTACAAATTTTTATAAATCTACTTGAAAAAAATTGTCAGTCATAGGAATGATGAAACACAACAAACACTGCACATCAGAAGTGAATACTTTTTAGCTTCACAACACACTTGTAAGCATTATCATTTGTAATGAATGGTGAATTTATAATTAAATAATGTACAGTATATAATTATTAACATTCTTCATATTATCAAATTAACTTTAATGCACAATAACTATTGTATATAGCTATCCAAATTTATTACTGATTTTTAAAATAATTAATTGAAACTTATAGAACCTATATATTCAAAGATTCATGAGTTATACATATTACACTGAACCTCTATGTCTAAAGATCATGAGCAAGGGAGACGCATATACATGCTGTATATACTATGCTATATAATATATGATGTATACTGCATGTGTGCTCAAGAGCAGCTTTTGTAAGAGAGCAAATATTGAAAATTTTTTTTCATTACAATGTGTAAAACATTTTTTCATAAATTTTTTCATTCTATTAATGTATTTATATAAATACATGTATTAGAAACCAGATAGTAAAAAATGCTATACATATATGCACACACACACATCTGTATATATGTATGTAAAATAACTTTCTCCTGCAGAAATTAACATATTTCTTTTATGTAAATTTCTGCTATTGAAATAATAAATATTATAATTATTTTCAAATAATATTATATATAACAACTGATTGCAACAAATCATTTTAGAGGGTTTGTCATTTATCATCATTTCATCATAGAAGCACGACCCTGTATCTTGTTTTTGTGACTTGTGTAATATTTATGAGTTGTCAAAAAATTTGAAACAGGGTGAGGTAGGAGAAATATGTAAAAAATCAAATGGAGAGTGATGTGTTTTATGAACAGTATTATTATAATATATAGAAAATGGGATCATAAGTGATAATTTAATTTATTATAGTCCACACGAGCAGAACCGCAGATGGAAGTTCATTTGTAAAAAATAATGAGGTGTCCTTGGGACACCCGATTAGAATGCAGTTCCTTTTGTTGTATGTTAATATATATGTTATAAATTGAATAATAACAATGAAATCAATTAAAACGTTTGGAAGTACTTATATCAATAATAATATGATTTGTACATAGAGGGCACTACTACAAAAATAATGTCCCTTTTTATCTATAGCTGATTGTTTAAACAGTAGATAGCGTTTTTTCAAAATTTATTAAAATACAATTCATTGTATTTCTTATCATTTTAATAATGAACAAAAAGTAGTGTAATTTGCATGCATAAAAAACTAGAAACATATTTCTTGTTAAAAAAATTAAATGCCGAGTGAAAATAATGATATGTAAATTCTTAGAAATATTTTCATTATGAAAATTTTGAAATACTTAATCATATGTCTGTCTTTCTTTGCGTAGATATTTCTTTATTGGTTTGCAAATAAAATGTTCCAGCAAATAATATTTTTAGAAATTCTAATATATCTAATATCTATTATCTAATATATTGTTTAATATCTAATGAAGCTCTAATATAGCTCTAGAATATTCCGATTTCTTTGAAGTAACATATTAAAATTATCATACAATAATTGCTGTTACTATATAAGTATTACTGATTTTATTAAAAATAGCAATGAAATCTTTAAACAAAAAACTAAAACATTTGAAAGTTATTAAAAAAATAAAAACAAATATTAGGACTGATTGAAACCCAGGCACCCTGCGCCGCGATGAAATGTACTCTAAACAGTTGAACTAAATTATATAACTGATGAAGTATTAACTTATAACAGTCGCGTACTATGTCGATGGCGAAATATGGCTGTACATTTTGTCTATATTTCACATTATACAATATCCATACATAATCTCAAAGAAAAAGAAAGAAAGGAACATTATTCATCATCTTACATTTCAATCAAAATGTTATAACATAAGGTTCATTTTTAAATGCAAAGTTAGTGTTACTGTTACTGGAAAACAAAAGTTCTATTTTTTACATTTTATATGTGTTGTTCTTAAATAAAACATGAGTGGAGTGGTTTAATGTTATTTTAAATCTTTATTATTGTTGTGTAGTTGAATCTATGAATAGAATCATAGTATATTTTTCTTCATAATATAACTTAATGTAGAAATCACCTAAGATTAAGGTTAATATGAAGCCTTAATTTGTAATATTGGTGAAAGTATATATGAAAGAACTTGAAAATTTCTAAGATATATAGAATATAGTAACACGAAACCTTTTTATTATTTATATATTAAAATAAGATGATGATTAATTAAACATTAACATATTATTAATTAATACCTATACATAATTTGTTAAAAAACAAATTCAAATATAATAAATATATTTTTTTTGGAATAGGTTTAATCTGTTGTAGTATACTTTCCTTTAGAGGTAATATATATATATATATATATATATATATATATATATATGTCAAACGCATGCTTTGGGACCACATTTTTGTTTTGGGTTTAACTGATAGCCTACACAGTGACGAGTCCAACCGACCTAGATTTTTTGTATATATTCTTACATTTCAACATATATGAACGATCTTCAACGTAACGCATAGTTTGAGGACTTTACAATGTAACGCATACTTTAGGGACATGTCCTCAAACTAACTGTTTAGCATATATTTTTTTTATATATGACGCATACTTCAGGACAGGTTTTTAGGGTTCTACGTGACTTAAAGTGGACCATATTTTTTTGATATCAAATATTGTAAAAACAATTTTTATAGTATGAAGCAAAGTAAGAAATGAATTTTAAAGACAACTACTATTCATATATGTATATATTTTCGTCTAATCCTTCATTGAGCCCAAGTACTTGTCTGATTGCAACATACGAGATATGTATGGTGGTGAATTTATTGTTCAATGTTGATCTGATATTTATGTCATGCTATAAAATTATAAATACAAAAAAAGCGTATTCATTAATCTAACATGTTTTCATTTTTTAATTTAAATCTGGCTATTATATTACGATTTGACCGAACTTGATGAAAATTGCAATATGTTATTTCGATACACCATATACCATAAAAAAAATCATTATTTTTGTATTTCTTTATTATCATCATTAATTTATTTTATATAGGTGCATGTGTATGTATGCCTGCGTGTTTGAATGATCGTGCGCGCGCGTATATATGACATTTTTATTGTTGTTTTCCATGATTAATAGGTTACGTAAATGTTATTTAACCTATTGTTATTTGTTTTAAAACAAAAGAAGCGTTTGGTCGTAATTTACCTATGCTAATAGTTTAACAAGGTATGGTTTGTAAATTTGAATTTAAGGAATATTCATTTCCGAAAATTCTGTCACTAATAAGAAGTTATATTATTCACAGGAAAAATTAACATACGTATGTTATAGGTTATTTTAATTGTAATATAGATGTTTGTTCAGAAAAATCATAATATCCATACCTTTTATATAAAAACGTATAGATTTTGTATGGAGCATCTCTTATTGGAGCTGTGAAACTAATGCTCATATTTGTTTCGGTCAAAACAAAGAATCTTAATCTTTGCGTAGTCCGACACTTGGGCTTTTATTTTGATTTCACATCAAAGATTATATAAATGTAAGTCTACTTTAGAATGTCACACATTATATTAACTAGTTGGTATCCGCGACTTCATCCGTGTGGACTTTTGGTAGATATATGTAAAAGATTAGCCTATAATACATTACCTAGCGAAGCTAAAAGGAGTGTTCTGATTTTAGCTTGTATGTAGTTTCGATGTATGTTTATCTGTTCTCACATAACTTTTAAACTATTTACTATAATTTGACAAATGAAATATCGCTAGAAGCACATTTGTCGTCAACTAGTTATAGGCTGCGTGACGTCATACTAAATTAATATATTATACTATAATAAAAATAAAACCTAGACTAAATAAAATATAAAGTGGCACTACACACATTTTCTAAGAAAATATAACACAACTACGACAAAATCGCACTCTGAAAAGTATGAAACATAAAATATTCTTATATTTGCACAATATAAGGATATCTTCTTGTACATGCTACATTTATTTATTATATAGCACAGCTATCCTCTAAACATTGCTATGTCTATATATTACATTAAATTGTATATTTAAGTTGTCTACTTATGTGAAAATATTGAATTGTTTGTAGATTAGAATTGCAGACAAAATATATATGTTCTTGTTTCTTACATTTATAGAATGCAATATTTTCGTAATCGGGTTTTGGATTTATTTTTATTATATATGACTTTTACAACATTCAAATACATAGTTAATAATACAGATTCCTTGCTTTTGTCTACAGCATCGCCTGCGTGGACATACAACTTATTTGTTATTTTCGATATCGAATAATCTCAATAATAATTCCAATCTCAAATCTGTTTTCGATTTAAGTCCCGATTTCACAATGAGTTCCGATTCGGTGATGTTCTCCATTTCAACCCTGCGTCCCTCTATTTTCGAATTACACTTGATACCGATATTGATTCAGGTTTCTTGCAAATTATTGCACAGAAACGCTTTTGTAGGAGATATAAAATATCATGGAGTACAACCCAGAAAACATTCTATCTGTGTACTAAATTTCAATTAATTTCGTCCTACTACTTATGCATAATAGAGTTAAGAACAACCAAACATCGTTATAAAGTACACATATTTATAATATTACGCTTAATAATATAATACAATGACTGATAAAGACGCAATAGAAAACCACATAGTTCTTTTAATGTCCTATGAATTTTTCTATCCCCTTAGTTGTCTTTGCTGGCTCTAACAACGCTCCTTCTAAGCAAAGCACACAATAAGCATGGCCAACAGAATAAAATAAAATTAATAACTTTTTAATCTTCTATTTATAAGGCGTTACATTACATTACAGATAAACATTGACAAAAAGAAACAGTTTATGTCAACAGCTACATTTTATGTCATGAATTCTATTAGTTTTCTGAATTTCAACATAATTTGATAATTTGTCGAAGAGTTGTCGAGTTATAAGTAAAAAACTATAACACCCCATAAAAATACAAACAGATTGAAAGACAAACAGACAATAGCTACTATAAGACAAAATGATATTTTCTATTAGTAAAGTTGATTAAATAAATTTAACTATTGTTGAACTATGAAAAAACATACAACCGAACAGACAGGCCAACTAAACAATTCGTAACCTATGTCCGATTTCTACTGCCAAACTATTTCTGTGTCATATTTCATCAAAATCGGTACAGCAGTTTATAGGCGTGAATATCTAACAGACTGACAGACAAAGAGACGTTTGCATTTATAATACTAGTATTGAATCGTAAAAAAAAACAATTACATAAAATATTACGCTCAAATTTTTAATAAACACTGCTTGTGAATTATTAGGTTAACTTTGAATTTTTCTTTATTAATAAAAATAAATTTATTTATTGAAAATAATAAAGAAGACAGAGAAAAAATAATAAAAATAACAACACATATCTGAATCCCGATTAATTTTAACGAAAAACTTTTTTGAATTGCCACTTAGACGGGCTTTTTCTGTTTAAAGCACTTCATGATTTTTATCTAAAATAATATTATGAGCAAAAAAGTACGAATTATTCAATTGCTTTTTGCAATGTTCACTTCTTTTTACTTATTTTTGATGGAAGGATAAACATACCACAAACATAGAAACTTAACGAACCCAAACGAGCATCTAACTAACATAAGTCGATATTATTTAGAATCTAAATTTTAGATTAACGAATACTTGAGTACATTAAACACGTGCTGTTAGTAGTTCAAGGAAATATTGTACCAATACTAGGAAGACTATTATTCACATCAGAATTTAAGGAACTCATTTAATTGTTTAATTAATGTGGATTAACTTGCATTTGTTGAAGTTAAATCAATTCTCAGTTTTATACGTTATTATCATTATTCTTTTTTGCGCATTTATCTTATATTTATTAGTTTCTTTTAAAATAATATTAGATGCTTATACATTATTGACCCCATCAAAATATTACCTGATAACCCCATATAAATATCAAACAATTGATAAGCAAAATAATTCAGATTTACAATCACAATTTAATATATTTTTCATATACCTTCATTTAAAACTGCTCTTATAAATTGTTAAATAACAAAAATAAATGTTTATACGGGGGCACTCCGTACATCCAACAGATGCTGAAAAAAATTTTTTTTCAAAAAACATCATCGTGTGGTACATGCTTCGACAGTTCTTTTAAAAACACTTTAACGTTTTTGAATATTTTTCTGATTACTTGAACAATTTCAGAAATAATTACTTCAAAAGTAGCATAAATTCTGTCCTTCCTTTATTTTTAAACCGTATGTCGAAAAAGTATCAAAAAATAACATAGCTAACACTTAATAAATACTTTCAATGAAAATAATTTTGAACGTGATCGAATAATATACTATTTTTGAGTTATTTCCGAAAAACTGCGCTTCTCAATCAAAGGACGTAAGTTCCATGAAGATACGCTCTTTGCTGATACACTGTAATTTACTTTTTTTCATTTGTATGTTATTAATTTAGATTAGGCTCTTTGTACTTCTACCCCTTTATATTTACTTTTTTGTTGTATCTCTCTCTATCGCTATTTATTTTTGTATGTATATGGTGTATCAAATAAGCAGTTAAATGAAATAAATAAGTATTATGTTAAACTTTAACACTCTGAGTTGAATTATTTACATATATTTCGTTATTTGTATTAGATCATAATTACTATGAGATAAACATACAATATGCAACAAAATTTTACTCGTATAGTCACCCTGGAAACGTAAAACACGTGGTGTTTTCTTCAAAGATGACAAAGAGATTCCCGCTTATTTTATGATGCCGCACACCGCCTTTCGGCGAGTGGCGGCGGCGTCTCTTGATGTGATCATTGAAGTTTATACTATTAGGATTATTGTATTCTTTTAAAATTTACAATTTTTGTATTAGTATGAAATTCAAACTTTTAAATAATGACTGATGTGAATGTAGTTTGGTATTAAATATTTTGATTTCACATTTCACTATGAACATTTATAAATTTTTTAATAGAAAATTAATAAAATTATATGGCAGTCCCAAAGGCGCGTAGTCGTCGTAACAATAATACGATGTTTACAACGTCTAATGCATGGGTTATGAAAATGGGAGGCCACGGTAATAATAGTTCATAACTCCATGGTCTAATGTGATCTAAACGAAATTGGCAAGAATACTTATATAAAATTAAAGGTCCATCATACAACTCTTACTTTGGAATGATTTTTCAGAATACATATAAAAGACTTAAATTTCTTGCCTTGACCGGCATTGCCTAAAACAATTCTTATAACGATTTTATTTCTGTGTACTTATATCTGTTTAGGTAGTGTTATTTTAATGAAGTGTATGTGCAGGCTAATTTTGGAATCGGTTCTTATCTTTAAAAAATATGTCATAATCATCAATTGAATCTGATACCCACGACTGCAAGTATTTTGTTGATTTTCTAGCATATTTTATTAAATGATTTTTTAAATCATCTTGTTTCCATCTTTTAGTCCACTTTACGCAGTCAAATTTTCTATTAATTTATTTATTAACTAATTTGTACCGCACCGGTGAAACGCAAAAGAAGGATTACATGTGTTTACTTGTTTGTATGTATGTCCGTTCCTATATTCCCTCATAACTATTAAACTTATAAACCTAATTCGATTAGATTTATTTCGGTGCCGCGATTGTCACAGTGTATATTAAAATAAAATTACAAAAATCAAAATCAAAAGCAGTCTTAAAATAAAAGTAGCGCTAAAGAAAAATAAAATTGCATATCTGTGGAGGACATATCATTGAATAGGTCTTAAGTCAAGATGATGTTTCAAATCTATTTTACTGCAATAATCTCTGTTTAATATTTATACGACCAGAAAGATTAACGAATAACAACATATAAATCTAAGATTTATCACGATTATTACAAAGAGATACGACGATGACGATGCTAGTGAAAGGAAAACAATCTTAGAATGTTGTTAAAACAGAATTAAGAAAACAATTAAATAAATCCCGACTGCGAAAAGTGAACAAAAAGATCTCAATAAAATGAAAAAATATAGATTTTTCAATATATAAACAAATCAAACGAACCCAAATAGGATGAGTTTCTTTTGAGTAGCTTAGGAATTCTAGACCTACTATCTGAAATTTTCATAAAAATTCATTAGACCCCGGATAACTAACAAATTTCAAGTTTTGTTCAAGAAAAATCAATCGAACCCAAACACGGCGAGTTTATTATGTTAGCATATGAGCTCCTTTAACTATCTTCCGAAATCATCATTAGGCCCTGGGCATCATGTATGATTAAAGTCTTTGTTAAGAAATATCAAACGAATCCAAACACGATAAGTATATCATGTATAGCTCAGGAGTTCCTATGACCATCTGGGTCTGATAATAAATTATCAGACTCTGTGTATCAAGCAAGGTTATTGTTTTATCAAAACAAATCAAATAGAGCTTAACATGATGGGTTTATCATATTTAGTTTAGAGTTACTATGGCACCTTCGGTCTCCATCATCAGACCAATTCGATGGTATCATCATATTTCATTGTCACCTAACTTACATAAGTATAGCAAATTTCAGCTTAATCGGATACCAGTAAATGGTTGAAAATTGGTTTGCGAATTTTGGAACCGATAACATATATTCATATAACTATACAAGTTAATAAAAAGCTTATCAAAATATATATCTATCAACTCATAAGTTTTTACTATGTATTTAGAATTCGTTCCTACTATATTTGTTTCATTATATGATATATTAGCTTAGCAGGTATGTTAATGGTCTATTACATTCAAAGAGTTTCTTATTAATGAAGTAAGTATTCTTAGCATCCGTTGATAATTCGGTTCAACAGGAAAAAATACGCAAACAACGTCAGATACGAATGCTATAATGCTAGTAATACACAATCCTGCTCCTCCCATCTAATTATAAAATATGCATCTCATGACTTTTTAAAGTTCGTACCTTGCTCTATAAAAGTTTCATACAAAATTTAACCCCCTTAACTCTAATGCAGCAAATTAGGCGCAACATAGACACACGCAACTACATAAAACTAAATATAAATACTAATAATGAATATTGCTACTAAAGAATTAAAAAATAATGATTGTTTTTCATTGTTCCTATATGTGGAAATACACAGGTGTATTTTTTGGCAATCACAGGTTGTTCTGAATGTAACTAATTTTATTACGATCGATTAAACAGTTCCTAAGTTAACAAAGAACATAATACGTACAGGTAGACAGACAAAGAGTAGCCTATAATTTTAAATAACACATGTTTTGACTCTATACTAATTTTATCGATATTGGTCACGCTTCTTAAATTGAACATATACACAGACTGCCAAACACACAGACACACAGTAATCTATCATGCAAGCACATGTTTTTTCCAGACCTATTTTATTAAGTCAGTCACGCCATTCTTAAGTTATAAAAACATATATATAGATAGATGACTATAGACAAACAGTAGCCTATCATTTGCGCGATCACATGTTCTAACGTAAGCGATTTTCAATAAGATCGATTAAATCTTTTCAATTTATAAAAGATGATACAGACAGACGGACAGAGACAGTAGCTTATTATTTGCGCAATCATATGTTCAGACTGTACATTAATTTTCACACAGATTGGTCGAATCATTTTTAAAAATAAAAAAACATACAGGTAAACCGAGATACAGACAGACAGACAAACTAACAGTATTCTATCATTTACGCAATCACATGTTCAGGTAATAACAAAACATAAAGGTAAACAAACAGACAGACAGATTACTGTATAACAATTTTCGTCACAATCGGTCAAACTGTTCGTTAATTATAATAAGACATACAGACCGACGCTACAGATTTATGTAGTAGTATAAATTTAGTCGTAAAATACGGAGAACAGCCAAAGAAATAAAAAAAAAAAAAACAATTATTATATAGGCAAAAACTTCAAAATAAATATACCATAACATTTTTGACGTTATAAATATAAAACTCTCACAAAATTGTGCTAGATACAAGCAAACCCCAAAACATACATTAGTCCTTATTTTAATATTATAGTTTTAATAATTATTATTTTTATAGCAATATAAAACAATCATAAAATACTCGAAATATAAACAAGAAAATTATTTTCATTCAGGCAAAGTCGGAGTAGTTGGAGTCAATATTGAAATTCATTCTACTAAAATTAATCAAAATAATAACAATTATTAAAAACTTATCTAGTTGTTACCTGTGAAGTGTGCGAAATGGCACTGAACCCTTGAAATGTTCACGCTTGACCAGTTGTCTCAAAGCATGCGTTACATAGAATGGGCTCAAAGTATGCGTTTGATATAAACATACTTTGGGGACAGTCCCCAAAGTATACAGATGTCCCTGAAGCATGCGATCTATCGAAAAACTGTCCTTGAAGTATGCGCTTATCATATATATATATATATATATATATATATA
>BGZK01004176.1:0-15786 GCA_005406025.1 Eumeta japonica | reverse complement strand
TGATAATGACGAATAAAAAGATATGTTTGAGAGAACTTTGAAAAGATAGCGTTTGTCTAAATCACGAAAAAAAGATATATATATGGGTGGAATTTCAATTGGAAAAATGAAACATCGAATCATTGGTTAAACTGTTTCACTATCTGTTTTTTGGACGAAGAGTCTTCAGATATAATTCTTCTTCATCAAATTAAAACTTTTCTTATTTATCTTTTTTAGAACTGCAGTGGATTATGATAAGTTCTTGAAATGAATCACTCACGTAGATAATTAATGAGCAGAAATTGTACTGCTCACAACGCATATAGTTGTATGAAACGATATAAACATTTTTAGTGCGACGGGATGTATCTAGATTTATGAGACTTTTAAGTTTTAATATTTAGATAAATGCTATCTCAGTATTATATAACATGTACATGTATTAAATATGGGCGAAGGGAATCCAGATGAGTGTCTAGTATTATTTCTGTGAATGATCAAAAGTAAATTGTCTAAAAATTACATCTAGGTTTACAGAAGTAACAAAAAAATAAACCACCGCTGATATTAACATTGTCTGAATTCTTCTTGAGTGTGCTTTTCTATGCAACTATGTAGTAATAAATATAATGAACTCGTGAGTGGAATAAATATTTTTTTTTTTTTAGTGAAGTGTTTAACAGGCAAGAGATATATTTAGACCCACACTATAGGTCCATACCACAAAGAAATCTGTGGTCTCTAGCTACCATTCTGGGAAAAAGGGGTCAGTTTATATATAAACAAATTTCAAAAACTTTTAACGTGTCTCCAAACATAGGAAATTATTTTCAAGATAAGTATAATAATAACTGATATATAAATGTTTCAAATTACCACAAAAATTTTAAATTAAACAAAGAGGACATTACTGGACTGTGAAGTAGAATTTCAGTAACTTTCTACAAAATAGAATTAAAATACGTATTTAAAAAAAAGAGATGGAAAACAGTTTTCTATTACCAACGATTTCACTGCCATTAACCGATTTTTACATAATTTAATTTATCTCGTCATATTTAGCAAATGAAAGCATTTGATGTTGAAAATTGTAATCTGTTACTATCGAATTGGACCGTCTTTTTTCCATGTAATAAAGTAGCAAGGACATAAATGTATATGCGTGTATATAATAAACAAAATGAAAAATATCATTATAATGAAATATTGACAGTAATAAGTACTGGAATGAATACAAATAGTTTTTCATTTATTCATTATAGAAAAATAATGTTTGGCCACCAATTTTTTGTATTAACTTTAGCTAATATTTTGTGATATTGCCTTAGTAAGGAATGTTTTTGTCTTTAGGAAGAGAGTTCCATTTTATATATTTAAATAAATACAAACCGATCACTTTAGTAGGTACATATCCTTCATTTGAGTAGATCTATATACACTCGTCGTAAATAATAAAGCAAGCAAAGTCGAGCATCAAGCTACAAGAGATAGTTAATCACTGTCCCCCAATAACCTAGAGAAGTCATCAGTGGGAAGAAATAGAATAGCTGATGGAAGAAGTGATCTGATGAAGGGGTAACTCGCTCACCGAAAATCCCACTCAATGGATGAAACGCAGTAAACATGGAACATTAATTAAGTGTATATAAATTCAGCACTTAGTCTGTACAGACTGATCATTGACCATTAAAATATATACAAATCAATCATTTAAGGTAGTGCAAAACGGTTATTCTAAACGGTTACAAATCCATCACTTAAGCAGACACAAGCCGGTCATTTAAATAAATACAAACCTGTCATCTAAATACACACAAACCTGTCATTTCAGCTTTCGCGGCTCAGTCTAGATGCTCGCCGATCTCAAATCCCCGCCTGCTCAGTCGCCGGATTTTAAACTCGTAATGTTAAATGGAGTGTGCGCCTGACTGCCAGCATGTGTAGTCGCTAATGGAATCACAATTTATTGTATCGGCCCACCCACTTTTTAATAATTTAAGCGGGAGGGACTCGGCGACGCGATGTGAGGCTTTTTGTTGTTGTTCATATTTATTTATCTATTTTATCGTCGGCGCGTGTTATTTTGACATTATTTTTTTTATAGAAAATTTGCGTCAGTCGAGAAACGATTGAAAATTGTAATATTTAATATAAATATAATAAGCCATACATTTTCTCTTGACGGCTGTTTTGGGTTTTCTGTGAAAATTTAAAGACTCAGTTTTTTTGTAAGCTATAAGTCACTCTTCATCTTAGGTATTTTCATTTTATTTTTTTAAAGGCAGTATTTTTGGAGAATGGGGGAATAGTCTATTTTCGCGTATTTTCTTGAATGTCCCTTAAATTACGCATGTAAATTAGAAAAAATAATTATTAGAATTTATTACTTGATCTATCACACGATACTCATAATTATGGAATATTAGTAAAAAACTTCCAAGTTTCTATTAATATTCCACCTGGCATCTAAGTATTAAATTAAAAATCGAAATTCGTTTATTTAACTTATATGTTCGTGATATAACTCCGCTTACTTACCGAATCACAGGTTTTTTTCAGTAGATTTTAAGAAAAGTAGCAATAAATAATAGACGGATGGACAGACAGTAACAAAAGTAATCCTATAAAAGTTCCATTTTTTGTGAGAAATACGGAATTCTACAAAGGACATAAATTATATAAATAAAGCGAAAAATATAGAGACAAAAAAATTATAATAGTCCCCATACATCATATCAATGTAGTCATACGTGAAACAGCTTTCACAACGCGAAGTTATTACTAATATGCTATTAGAGAAATATACGTAACGTCTGAAATATATATTTTTCTCAGTCTAATGAAGACCCTAAAAACTGTGACTTTTCGTAAAATTTAAATACCAATAAAGTTTTAAAACAAAGCCAAATCAATTGCAAGTTACCAAAAAGGTTAGTCGTTTTTACAGCGAAAATGTATTTTAGAAGGGTCCTCATAGACGCAACTCAACAGAGATCATAACAACAAGCGAATAACAATAAGTCACGAGCAATATGTCTGTACGTCGGCACAATGTATCGTTACATTTTACGATACGACCTACGCCTTCCGAAACGCATGCGCAAACCGCCTCCCGGGAAGGCATTGCGCTGCATAAGTGCTGAAGGTAGATTATACCTCCGGTAGATTACGTTATTTTTTGATAATCCTGGAATCCTATCCGATGTTATGAATGCGAAAGTTCGTTTGTCCGTCAATCACGTCTCATTTAGTGAAGGATCTATTTCGTAGTTATTTATGTGATCTTTATGCGTTTTATGCATTTAATCGTATATAAAAACGAGGACGGGATTGAGGTTGACAACGATTGATACTAAAGATTAATTAGCTCAAACGTGAAAAATGTCTAAGGTACTGATCCGATAACAGTGAAACTTTGATGATATGCTTGTAGGCACGCCTGAAAAGGTTTCCAAAAAAAGAAACTAGCGTTTTCCCCATGTTTCATCCCCGTATTTATACTAATAAACTGAATTGCAGAACCGATCTACTTATTCTTGAGTAAATTATGCAGCTCACATTTAGCTTCGATTTCATCCACGTATTTACATTCCTAAGTCGATTTTAATAATACCTCAATTCATATAAAAAAAAGTAGACTACCTCCGAGTAATATAGTTTATATTTTACTTTGACGCTAACATTTGCTCCAGACTTTGTCCAAATCGGAACTGCGACTGATAGCAGAATAGGACCTGAAAGCAGGACAAGAGTCGAAAACTAAAGAGGGGTCGGGATTAAAATCACAACTGTGACGGGGATTGGAATCGAAAGAAAGACCAAGATTGAAATCGACATCGATAGATACAGATAATTAAGGAATGCATTGTGTAAAAATGCTGGCGGCTTCGGCGGGCATTAACTGTAACCGCCCACATTAAAGGGCAGAACAACGTCTGCCGGGCCAGATAGTAGTTATATAAAAATCAGCCGAGTGCAAGCGGGTTGTATGCTATCACACTATATACATTTTGTGATAAGTATTTACACAAAAATGTGTTTCTTTTCCACATAGTTCAGAATTGGTAGCGTAAGCCTCATACACTACAAAAGTTTTTTAATGTTTCATGTTTTACTGAACAATATGGACGACAGTCAGACCGACATTGACGCATTTATGTATTGTCGTTTTTACCATAGAACAAAACCAAAAAAATAGACATTGAAAAGAGCACGTTTCTCGTATGGAGGACACCCTTAAATTTTTGCGTCATTTTCTTTATTATTTATTAATCTATCCGCCATAATAATACTTACTCTGTAAAAATTTCTAACATCTATTACATTTCAAAAAAGATATACAGCCTTTTAAAGTTGAGTCAGACAAACAATGGTATAGGGTTAGCAATAGATTATGTATGGAACCCTAAATACTTTCACACCACAGATATGATAAAATTTAGAAAACAAAATCATATCCATTTTATTACACCGCGTTGTTACATCATTTTTCTTTTCTTCGGTTTAAATTAATTCGATTAAAGATTACCATTAAAAAATTGTATTTAGATCGAAACGGAAAAACACCCAATTCCCCTATTATAGACATTTTTGGCACATACCTCAATCAAATTATTTATGAAAATATTTTTCTGGAAAAATACTCGAAACAAATATTTTCTTCATAACAGAATATTTACTGTTCCGCCGCATCATCATTACAGTGCGCCAAAGAAACACGCTCCATTCATCCCCCCGATGGCTGCAGATCCAACCCTTGCAGTAATTGCGGAGTCGGTTGTAAAAATTTACAACTCTGTTTCCGTAAACGAATCGCTAGCACTTGATTGTGATGCAGATGCCACATCTGAAATACGACGGAGAGCAACATCCAGTGCGAAAGCGTATAACATAAGATTTGATGTATATATACTTTTTTATTTACATGAAAGTTTAATTATGTTGTCGTGGTTGTAAAAATTAATTTCGTTATAGAAGGAATCTTAATTTAAACGTATATGTTATAGACATTTTTTCATACAGTTTTAACAGAAACATCATGAATATTATCTAGGAGACGACTCGCTTTTTATTCCTACTTTATTTTAATTATTTCCTACATGTTATGCAAAATAAATCAAAGGATCAATGTCCATCCAAGATTCTGCTGTTGATTTGTATCTCCAATTTTCGAATATCGAGTTTTCACCAGATGTTGACGTTCGAGGTTCTAGGAATCTGCTTCGATCATTTTCCGCGATATTTTAGGTCTCTGCCTGTGTGGGGTATGTGTACAGAGGTCGTGTGTGGTGTGTGTGTGTGGTGTGGTGTGTGTGTGTGTGGTGTGTGTGCGGTGGTGTGGGTGTGTGTGTGGTGTGTATGTGTCTTTATATTGGGTGTGCGTGTACCGTAAACTTCGTATAATTTTTGAACGGATTAACCGATCGAAATACAGTTTATGACAACCAAATGGGATTTACTCTACTTACACTTCCTGAAACTTCAAAGCAGTTTCGCTGGACAAATTTGATAGCTCTTTTTTTAAGAATTTTAATACTACTCTACTGATCGATACCAAAATCTAATTAATTCTTTTAAATTAAAATGCATAAAATACGTTTATTTGTTGCAAAAAAAATATTTTAATCTATCTTTTAAAGTATTTTTTAAACTACTCTAACGATAAATTCTAAAATCTAACTGTTTGTTCTTTTTAAAAAAACAGCAGCGATCGTTGTAAATCACATCAAAATCGATTAGTATGTTCGAGAGATATAGTCAACGAAGAATTTTAAAAAAAAGTTTTTTCAATGTACGCGAAAAATACTTGATGGATTGACATTAAGTAGTTGGTCTTCCCTTTTTCCTTAGAAAACTCTTTCGAATGCTACAAAGCAGATCAAAATCTAATAACGTGTTTAAAAGACATCGTAGACTAAATATTTGAAAAATAGCGTCTTCTCACTTAGCCCTATGAAAATTTTTATTACCCGGAAATGTAATGTTTTCAGTCCGATTTGACAAAACAAAGATTTTAACAGATCTTGACGTTTTAGATCCTAATCTATTTTGACCATTTTTCATTTTTCGAGTGATGTTTGTATATGATATCTGTATGCAATTGTATGTGTGCTTGTGTGTGCCTTGCAAAAATATTCAAAATGCGTTTTTTAGAATACTCATTAAACTACTCTGCCAATAAATTATAAAATGTAGCTACACATAGCTTTTCTACTTAAAAAACAATATTGATCGTTGCAAACTGCTTAAAAATCAGTGGATTGAAGTTGAAAAACATCGTTAACAAAAAATTCTAAAATTAACATTTGAAATTTTTGATGGATTGATGTTTGGTATTCGACCATCTTTTTATATTTTAATTTATATTAATTTTTGAACACAAAGAATTGAAAATGTATTAATCAGAATTATATTTTTGAGTTGCGAGAACTTGAAAAATATTAAAACCGATATCTTAAATGTAATAAGCTCAAAAATTTATTGCTACTTTTTTTAAACGCTCTGAACTCGGAATCAGTGTGTAACTTCAGTAATCGCCTGCAGTGTCAATCATCTTTCAAATTTTTAAACTCAAAAATCATAGACAATATTTATTACTCAAAGAGCGCAAACAACGATAAATATCATAACTGAAAGTTTTAAGGATGGCCTGCAAGATCAGCCGTTATACAAATTTTTGGTTTGTAAAATTTTCAGATATAAAGAGAACAATGCTTTTACAGACATCATTTTTTATACATCATAACATTAAGGACGGACAGACGGGACCGACGGGAATTTCACTATAAGAATTCCATTTAAAATTTTGATTGCAAAATGGAAAATCCCAATTGCATTGTGTAATAAATTCTAATTATATTTATTACTCTCTCATTTATTTTAATGACATCGGAAATTAACAAACATTCTACTTCACTTTCATACGTAAACAGACATAGGAGCCTTCCCCAAAAACCTATCAAAACATATCGGTGTATAGAAACGCTCCTGGTTAGACGCCATTAACGCTGCAGTAAACGCGACTAATGCGCTTTTTAACGAAATACCACCATCGGTACCTCGAAATTTTACAGCGCACGGACTCATCGAGTGAATTGAATTGTGCTTTTGTTTGTTTGTACAAATTATGAAACATTTCGTCTTCTGCAGATTTTATAATAGTACAGTCATTTGGTCGAAAAAATAGAGTTTACCTGGAAAGTTTTCCGGGAGTTTTGAAAATTGGCAATTTTATAGATTTTGATATGCTCTTTCCAAATTTCAACTTTGCCACCTCGTATGGTTGCCGCTCGCGCCGCCATATTGAAAAAATGGCGCCCAAAAGCAGTTTTTTGATAATAACTCCTTTCCGGCGCATTTTACAGGAAAAACATATCTATACAAAATAAAAGTAGAGAAAATTTTCTACAATTTATGTCATAACATTTTTTCCTAAAATGAATAGTTTCGGCGTACGAGCACCGTAAACCATTATACATCCACACCAACGTGTAATATTTACTTTAAACTGCTCATATTGTGATTTGTAAATTATAAAAATTATACGAAGGTTAAATATTGTTCCATAGAATGAAAACCTAGCTAACTACTAGTCTATCATGTCTAGCTAGTCTTTCATGTCTCCGCAGGTATAAAGGAATGCGTCCCTTCTGTGTCAGGCCCCTTCTTTCCCTTCTAAGAAAGATCTGGCCTCAGCTGAGCTCAATAGAAATATTTAGTCTGAGTCATCAGTATACGTTTATCATCTAACAGTGTCGTTTGCATTTACAGAGCCATGGCTTCTACTGAAGTAAACTGCTTTATTTGTGGTGATATACTGCAAGAAAGTGAAGTTATTGAAGTGAAGGAAAAAGGATTGGAAACTTTTCGTCAGTCAAGTATAAAAAGAAAAGACAATAAATACAAACTTTAGATGGGATTGAAATCCATAGTAGTTAACGATGCGTGTCGAAAATGATATAATAATGAGAAGTTAATCGCTTTGCTTTTAGCTTTGCGTAGGGGAAGTGATGGTACAACTTCTCAAGTACAACTGAGATCCAACGTTCACATTCAAAAATCATTGTTTTTTGTGTGCTGCTGAGATAACAGCAGAGTTCTTATCTAAACAAAAACAGACGCGTTTATGTGAACGTAATATTGTGTATAGTGTGCGTAAATTGTCGATGAAAAATATTATTTCAGAACATGCTCGGGCTCGTAACGATGATTGGGGACAAGCAATACTTGAACGCCTTGAGCAGGTTACTGACTTAGCCCAGTCGATGCACAATATCACAATTTGTGTATGAAGAAATTGTATCAAACGCCCTCGACCAAAGAAAGAAAAAAAGAAGTCCGTATGCAAGCGAGATTGATACCGCGATGCAATACATTTATTCATATCTCGAAGAAAATTCCGAAGAATGTCAGTTTTCTGGACGAACTAATGACAAAATTGAAGGCGATTACCGTCCACACATGAAAACAGTGAAAGCACAACTGCTTAAAAATATGGTGATGATATTTTAATTGCTGTCACTGCCAATGAGACGCCTGTGGTTTGTTTTCGAAGTACAGGATTTAAGTTATTAACGGATGCCTGGTACAATGAAAAAGTGACAACAAATTAGAAGAACGTAAGCGTATTATAAAGGCGGTGTGGAAATTCACCTCATGGTGGTGGAAATGAGTATTTCTGCCGAAACGTGTATTGAATTACACTTTACGGTGCTCCTACGCCGAAACTATTAATTTTAGGGAAAAAAGTTATGACATAAATTGTAGAAAATTTCTACTTTTATTTTGTGTAGATATGTTTTTCCTGTAAAATGCGTCGAAAAGGAGTTATTATCAAAAAACTGCTTTTGGGCGCCATTTTTTCAATATGGCGGCGCGAGCGGCAAACATACGAGGTGGCAAAGTTGAAATTTGGAAAGAGCATATCAAAATCTATAAAATTACCAATTTTCAAAACTCCCGGAAAACTTTCCAAGTAAAAATACTAAATGACTGTACTATAAATAGTCATTTTATTTATGAATACATTAAACAAGATATGCATGTAAATATATTATTAAATCTATTGTTATTTGTCAAGGCATTAATGAAAAGGTACTAAAGGTACCTTTTAGATATTAAATATTTACCATTCGATATAAAATGGTTTTAAGTTATATTCATCATTATTTTTTATTTATTTTCATAACCCATGGCGCCCCGTGAAATAGTGAGCACAATATCTTATTTTGTGCAGCGGGTAACAGTTAATGTGAGTCATTTTCAAATCACTGAAACTTAAGTACGCTCTGTTTTTAACTTTTTGAAGTGAAACTTTTTTATCGGCGTAGTGGAGAAATCCGGTAGGTACGATGTTAAAAAATAAGTTTTATCATAATTTAGTTACAAACATTTTCTTGTATCGTCTAATTTTTATAGCTGTTTATTTTTTTTAAAGTTGTTAGATTAAATTAAGCTGTACTCTTATTGAGGATCGATGACAATACAACAATGAAGTATAAACTCTAATTTTATGACCAGATTAGTCGATCTGGTGATAAAATCAAACGGTAGGCACAGTAACTGATGTCGTGTCTGATGGTAGAGCCGGAAGGTAGACCCTAATGCTCTATGATAGAGCAACGTAGCCTAGACGTATTTGGGTTTTTTGGAATTATCTTAAGATATATTTGTACCATAATTGGTTTTCGGGGTGTGATATATTTACACTCAGTTCTATATAAATATACACTCATTGAAAGTAGCTAGTATTTGATAATTCTACTACATTCAATAGAGAAAGATAAAAACAATTCAAATTATAATATATATGGAATTATTAGATGTTTGTTTTCGATTATTTACTCATTTAACTAATCTCTTATTTTTGAATCAATAAATGAAAATAATTATTCAACTTTAACGAATAAATTATTTTCTACAAATTATTTAAGTAGTTACTTCAAATATTATATCAACGTTTTTTTGCTTAAACCTCGCTTAGTCTACTTATTTTAAATACAAAATTAAATCAAAATGACATGTCGTAAAGAAGTTTCATTTTATACTTGAGTATACAAATACACGCACAGCTTTATTTATATGTATTTTCTCTTGTACATTTTCAAACTCATTTACATGTCGGTTTCGTCCATAAATGCTCACTGAATAAATTTAACTTTTATGCAGATCTCATCTTAGATTCAAATGCTATAAATTAACACAGATCAAGTTTTTGTTTCTGATTCCGATATCGATCCAACTACCAGTCTCACGCTTATCTGAAGAAAAAGCTAAGTGTTTCTCCATAACATGAACTCCGCATATCCGTGACTAACACCCTAATTGGACGGCCAATTAAGTACTAATCCCCCACAACACGTAAACGCTAAATACGCGTTCGTTTAGAGAAACTTGAACTTAATTCTCAAGTCGTTGCTTAATATTACTTACACACGGTTTAATACACATAAACATTTATATGTACGTATATTATTATCAATTATATAGTATATATGTTACCTTGCCTATTTCCTTTTCTTGTTGGTGGGGCGATAGGTGTCGCTTTTCTGCAACTACCGAGAAGACAAAAAGTAACTTGCAACGTATGCGACGTGTGAAATGCTTGTGCGGAAAAGATAATATAAAAAACCAAATTGTGCGGTGTCGCGTGTGTGATTCCAGGACAAGACAAGGGGTAAGTCTTCTGCTTCCTAATTATTCCCTTTTCCTATGGTATTTATTTCGACAATATACATGTGCAAAGTTCGGAGGCAGACCGGCATAGTTTTTAAGTTTCGAGGAAACTGCGATACAATAATTTGAGATTTTGTGTTGGGCAAGAACTAAATATAACAATCGTACCCATCAGCCACTAAGCAAACATCATTATATCAGGTGAAATGTTATCCTCCGAAATTATTGCGATTGCGCGTACGCACCGGCGTTCGACCGTCGAAACCGGCGGAACAACTCCGGCACGGTAAGCCGGAGTTATTAGAGATAAGTTCGCATGTAAATTGTGGCCCGCCTCGCGCGTCCGTATTTGCATAAGCTCGTCAACCTGGATTAGCTATCGGGCCGCGACTCGGCTATATTAGGTTACAGACAGCCGCCGCCTGGCTGAGGGCTTCGTTGCTTCTTATTTATACATATGTGTGAGAGGAGGAAGGGGTTAACATGACATTATTCGAATATAATTTTTGTAATTTTGTGAAGTTAAAATTAAAAAAACAAAGCCTTCTAGAATATTATACATCGTTTAGTATTAACGGGTATAGGTGTTATGTCATGATCTATTAGAGATCATTTTAGCATCGTAAGGAACAATAAGCGAGATCTTCCATCTTTCTTTATTCTGTTTTAGTAACTATTTATCAAATTACATAAAATAATAATTTTACAGTAAAATAACTGCTACAGTACATTACTCACCGAAATTGTATTTCGAGTAACTGAAATGAAAATCTAGGCAATTTTCGTTCGCGTTGTTTTGAGTAATAATTTTTTCGAGCTCAGAATATTAGAAAACATTACTGCTCATATTTTCGAGCTGAATATTGTCTGCGTTCCTTTTCAAAATTTTTAAAAGAATAATGATGACATAATTGTTATTTTTCAAATATTTCATTTAAAATATCTTTTGAAGGAAACAAATTATTTGACCGCGGTTTGTTGTAACTTCTGCGGTAGTACGAGCCAACGGTTGGGCATTTTAAATATTCGCACAAATGCATCTTCGTTCACGCGACCGGTCGTCATAAAAAATGCACGAAGTAGGCACCTTCTCTACCATACGGATGTCAAAGTCAAACAAGGGCTGAATACTTATAATAATTAACTTATTTTCGAACACGCCCAGACAGGGCTAATACGTTCGTTTTGTGTATATCAGCGCATAACTATTCATATATGACGTTCCTGGATGAGGACTTAAAGCAATGAGTAGCGTTACACTTTCTTCTAGAACTAACGATAATTAAACGTGATCAGATTGTAATCACACGCCAGATATTGACAAAATAGACAGTCCTGTACTTTTGTCCTTTATACATCGCAAGTGGTGTAAAAAGGACCAATATTATTAGACTATGACTTATAAATGATTAAAAGAAATAAATGGAACTGAATTGTGTTGACCATCACTCTTTTATATTTGTTTGATAAAAAAAAAGTATTATTTTAGACTTAAAAGAAGTGTTTAGTTGCAATGATTTTTGGTTGATTTGTTTTCATTTAAGACTAGCTCAGCTGTCCGTTTCATCACATGTACAGTCTTTTCACGTCACTCCACAACCCTTTTGTAATTCCAATACCTGAAAAAAATAAGCAGAATCAAATAATTGTTCATCTGAAATTAAAAAGTATAATAGAATCATACGTGGACCTTTTTACCCCGACGGTTGCTTGATGTTAATTTAAGATTATGTAAAAAACAATGAAACAAAATATACAAAATGCAACATTGCTATTTATAACTCGATACTACGAACCGTAATCTAAAAAAAAATGACTTCGTTATATCGAAGTGTAGAAATGGTTTCACGATTACCAAACTGTAACAACTTCTTTCCTTTATAAACAAAATAGTTCGTTTCCCTGACAGTAACATTCGAATTTACAGGGAGAGTCTCGATGTGCACTATAAAATTACCGACACGTTCCCACGAGCGCCTCGGCCAAGTGGCGGCGTGCTCGAAGGTGCTTCAGCGGCAAAACGCGCCTCCTCATCAAATATTGTCACGTCAATGACGTCCTCGTGAAATTCGAGAGCGACAAGAACGTCAAAAGTTGCACTAAGTCATTGGAGCTCAATGATGCTGACTGCATACGTCCACGAGCATCGCGACACGGATTGGTTTATTTAAATATTTTATTTCAATGTTCAGTGAATATAGAGTATCAATATTGCTCATAAAAAATTGCAATACTTTCGAACAGACTTAAATATAAGAGTATATTTATTTATTAAAAAAATTAGTAAAGGCAAAGTAAAAGTGGAAATTAATCTATAAAAGAAATAAGTTTATATTCATAAAAGCGTATCATATCATTTAAGGTGCTATGAAAACAGTTATACTCATAAATTTCCTGAGATATAAAATCTGAAATGAACAAATACACAGGAGAACCATTGTGACTGACATAGCTCACAGAACCAGTAAGTGGAAGTGGCGATGGGCAAGCTACATCGCTCATAGAATCGATGGCCGCCGGGGAAGAAAGGTTCTGAAGTGGACGTTATAGTGCGGGACAGCCTTGCTCTAGGTGGACTGAAAACCTAGTCAGAGTCGAGGGTCACCTACATTCACCGTGGCTCAGGACTATTTGTCGTAGAAATCTATGAGGAATATTTGAAATACACCTTACTTAGGTTTAAGAAGACAATTATGTAACATATAAATAAGAATTTCATTTTCATGCATTTCTTCTAAAAGCGCATTTCTCTTTTACAAAAGCTGATAAGTAGGTATATGTCAAAATTTAAATTTTATGTCTGCTTTTCAAAAATTAATAACAACAATAGGTGTACTGTTTGTATAGACATAAAATACAAATAAGGTTTTTTTTTATTCCATCTCTATTTTAGAAATTTCTATGAATTACAGTTGGTGCCTTATATTTACAATTTCATTCATTTTCTTCTCCGGAAATTAAAACATTTTGAAAATAGTAAATTTCTAGAAGAGACTAGCTACGTAAATTATACCTAATTTTTTATGACATCTTTTTATTAATTCCTTTTTGGCCCACTGGCCAAACCGCTGCGTTGTCATGAAAAAAACGAATAATAAAAAAGAGTGGTGGCTGTACCTTAAGTGCACTCGTGCGCTGAACCACCAATTCAAAAGATTTAAAAATTACAAAATATTTCTTCATCTTTATTTTAAAATTACCATTTTAATATTTATTGCTATTTACAAATACGTTTAAAAATTTAATTTCCAATTATGGTGAAACAGCTTTGAGCGCCACTCTAAATAAGACTTATTTTCCCGAAAGACAAATTCTCGTGCGATTCGGCGAGCGCACGAGGGCTGCTAATACAACTTGTATGGGATACGAGTTAATGCGTCTGACCGTGAAAAAAGATGGTTCATGAAATGTACCGAGGGGCGAGTCGGTTCTCGAGCGCCGCACGTGCGCGAACCGAAGATTGCTGAAAGCACCCGATGTTTGACGAATCGGCCATTGGCGGGCACCGGCGCCATCATTGACACAGTGGCGGCGCTACACCACTCGTGGACGTCGGCGACATCAGGTTTGCGAGGCCTCTTTTTAATAACTTGTAGGCAAACCTTTTTTGTTTGCGAGGCCCCTTCAGGCGCGAGGCCATCGGCGGTCGCCGACGTCGCCGACGCCTAGCGCCGCCACTGCATTGACATCTCGACTCGTTATCAGTATAGTTTCACTGTATGTGTGACGCGTTAATTATTGTTTGTTTATATTATCGTAATTGTTTTAGTTTTTTGTTCTATAATAGAACTTTTATTCTATACTGTGTGTGGTGTTAGTGAAAATGAGCATAAACATTGATTATATTAAAGAAAATAACAGAACTTTTCAAAAAATAGGAATAAAATTGCTGACTGCCACGGCCCTTTTAAATTTAAACAAGAGTGCAAATCAAAAAATAAACATTTACGCAGAAGTTTTGAAATGTATAATAGAAAGAAATGGTTGTGTGGATGGAGCGTCTTAATGCATTCTTTTGTTTTCCTTGCATTATTTTAGCGGAGAATCGATTTGGACAGAGACTGGAATCAAGGATTTGACGCATTTGAGTGAAAATAAAAACATGATTCTTCGCAAGTACACCTACAAAATGTAATGAGTTTGTCTGTGTTAGGCACGTTCGAGATTCGTAATCAGCTAGATTTTGTGTACAGAAGCAATATCCAAAAGAATCAAAACTTTTCTCCGAAACACCACGTCTTAGGATCGGCTAAATGTACTTTCTGTGCTCGGTATTGAAAAAAAATTATACAATCAATACCCGATTTTAATAAAAAGATGATTGAACATTTCGCTTCAGAAAAATGTCGTCGCATTGATTTAATGTATAAAAATTTGGTTGCCTGTAAAGTCGGTATACGGGCGAAAGTTTTACGTGACAACGACTTTGAATGGTAAAATCATTTTAATGTGAATATTCATTCGTATAGTAGGAAGAAGGATGAAATAATAGTAACAATTTAAAACATTTATTTATACAAAGAATTATATTTAAAACATTAATTTATACAAAGAATCTCGCACTGAATTTCATATTAAAAAATTTTATTTTACCCTACACATACATACGTATTTATATACAAATATACATAATAACTTGCAATACATTTGTAAGTGCACTAATTCTCTAGTGCTGCGCGCGGCAGACCGATCATAAGTTGAGTGGGAGAGAGACGCAAGGCATTCGGCGGGCCTCCTCTCGTTCTGGTGATTCATCGTTACCAGGCCAAGACGTTTTCTTCGCCATAAGTGACTCCCAGCGCAACCTCAATTTAAGACGTTGTCACGTCAAAAATAAACATATTTTATGTCACCTTGTTGTTTTGTTGCATTTTCTAATTTGGATATTTGGTGAGGAAGTAAAGTGCACCACCAGTTCGATAACCCACCAGCCGCCACTGATAAAAAAGATGTTGTCTCTCTTTCGGTTTATTCATGCACAGTTCAAGTAAGTGTATCGAATTCCGGCGAATGCCTCGATTCCAGGTTCTCCTAGTAGATACAGTCCTTTAAGTATATCTACTATCACAATAAGATGTGGGTTTTGTGCACATTTAATGATTAAATATTATTATATATATAATCCTCGCA
>BGZK01004175.1:0-15786 GCA_005406025.1 Eumeta japonica | reverse complement strand
GCGCGATGTGTGTTAGATACAGCTACAGAATAGAGAATATCCTTTTTCATGCAAAAAGAACATTAAATTCCGATATAGGCCGACATGCATTTTATTTTACAAGTGGATTAAGCTTTTAAAGTAGCGAAATAAACAGAACCGCTCTCGGGTATGTTGTTCATTGAATTATGCAGCAGCGCGCCGGCTAGGTGCATGAGCACTATTTAATTTCGTTCAGTGGGGAGGGCGGGCGGCGCGCCCTTTAATCAGTCCCTAACAGGTAGGTATTTGGGATTCGCCGTCATTACCCGATTGCGCCCGGTATCTCGGTGTACACCAAAGGTACATTTTTGTTATCTAATACTTGCGTTATGATACTGATATAAATAGGGACTAAAGCTTAACGGTAATTAATTATAGTATGCGGTACGTCTAATTAGATGTCGAACGCCAGAAAATTAGTCACACGCAATTAAAAATGAGGTTTAAAATATGATTTCCGGTGCAAAACGAAAATTATATATTTTTTGCCTTCTACGGTCTTACATTTGACAACATTTGAACGGATGAATCTAAATTGAATTGAGGTGACTTAAATACGATTCTAAGAATTATAAGGTCTAAGTGTATTTATATGTATTTGTTCTGTAACTAGTTTGTTAAGGAATCTCATTATATGTATTTTTTTACGTTTGTTTGAATAGATTTTTTAAAGTATGTAATGCTATATAATCGTGGAACGATACTAAACATAACTCATAAAAGAGAAACATAAAAAGGATCGAAGAGTAAAAAGAGGTCGAATAAGTTTAAAAATAAACATAACCCCAAAGGGTATCTTTAGTTACTTGCGGTAGTGCATCGCAATTAGGAGGGGCTGGCGGCGTGCGGCGCGCGGGGTCTGCAGCAGGAAGCCCAAACAAACACACTATGTATAACCCTTCTCCACTCCCGCGCTCTCTGAAAACTGCAACTCCAGGGCACGGGCGGGCGCGCCGGCCCGCCTACGCCACGCATAGATTTCCATTTAACCATTTAAGGTTAAAATCATGCATCCAGTCACATAACGTTTATTGATCCGTCATTGGCTGTATGGTTCATTAATTAAAGAGATACACAACGACACTTTTACCTCGCTATATTATTGTGTATTAATAAAGCATATTAATCTATTCGAAATCGCCTGTTATTCAACATAGACCACTGGAGTGCCCTTGACCGAGCAAGGACCGCCTAGAGATTGGTATAAAACATATTAAAGATTTTATAACTCGAATATATACGTATGTACGTATACTCGTTTCAAATTTAAAACTTTCATACGCCTCGGTGATTACTATTTTTATTATTCATACCAATTTATTAATAATAATAACGTCATAAAGAGAGGCGAGGGACATACGTAGCGGGTGCGAGAGCCGGCGAACACGGGCGAATCGCCGGTAAGTTCCCAAGCAAACCGAGTCGTATTAATTTATCCGTAACGTAGAGAAAACACGCCAGGCCGCCGGCCCCGGCGCCGTGGCCGTGCCGGCGGGCGCCGTCAGGTTTCCGGCCGACGCGAAGGCTCGAGCCCCGCGACCTGCGACTAGACGTCTACAGCTGTACAGTCGTCGTGTCTGTACGTTTAAAGTATTCGCCGAAAACCGACTGTGACTAATGTAGATAGTGTAACAGAAATAATATGATATAGTCTAGCCATTCTTAAAAAACTTTTCCGCTTGAACGCGCTAATCTTTAAAACTGCTAGACAATTTTATATGGGGTTTTGTCGTGTAATTTGAGCGTGGTTCGATGGTACGAATAGGCTTTATTTCATCGTAATCAGCTCACGGAAAATTTACAAATTTTAAAAATAAATTTTAAACGTACTAAATTGTGGATACAACTATCTAAAAATAAAAACATGAGAGGATGTAAACTTTCATTATTTAATTTTCTTTTATTTAAAATTAGGAAAAATGTTAGTTATAAAATCACGTCGATTCATTGAAAAGCCACAATACAAATATCAAATACCCTTTCGTGAGACGTCAAATAAATAATGTGTTAAGATAGGTCGAGTCAGTCAGATAACAGATTCAAGACCTAGATTAAAATTGAAAATTGATCGTAGACTAATAATCATTGATCGTGTATGACTACGTTTTGAAAATAAAACATGATCTAACTTCGATTCTAAATAACATTTTTGAATAACCTTGCACTTCTTAGACTAGATTTGCTATATCTACTAACTTCTAATTTTTGTTACTAGCAATTATTGCATTCAATATCTAAGCTTTATATTCTTTATAATTCGTGGCCAAATTAGGAAACCTTACAGTGTCGATATACTTCTCTATTATGTAATAATTATTTTACTCACCTACTAATTACTACTGCTAGTTAAATACGGAACGCCTACGGGCATTTCTAACATCTGCAATGTTAGAGCAAAGAATCCGGAAAAAGGTTCTTAGGCCATTTCTCTGTGCATAAAATGTGGTAGTCAATTTATCTTTATTCCCGTATCTCATTGGATGGCGTATCGTTAAATACGTCATCAAAAATATTAGAAATATCATTAGATATAAGTTCCGTCAAAGAAATGTTAAGTTCTATCTTTGATACCAGTCGGTTCAAGTTAGATTTGTAAAGATGAATTCATTATCGAATATTTTCCTGTGATACCTTTTTAAGTCAGGGAATAAAAAGTTGAGTATAATGAATACTAAAGTTACTAATGACATTAGTTTTTAAATTTCACTTTTAGTGTTGTACTTTATGCATTATAATTCGACTGAATATGTGGAAATATGAAAAAGCACTTGAAAATTTACTGATAACTCATGATGGTGTTACGAAAACGTAATAAAAACACTGCTCTTGTTGGAAAAAAATAAAGAAAATATTATGTGTCGCTAATATCATATTAGCAATAAATAAGTCATTGTCTCTCAACAATACTTGCACAAAGATATATTTTAGATCATTACAATTGTCCCCCTATCGACCGGCCTTGCCCATTATTTCTCGAATATATCTCATTTATGGTTTTAATAATTTAACATTTTATTATTGTTATAATGTTAATAATTTTTAACCGATTTGTGTTTTGATAATAAATAAAACTTCTAAAAACACTTAGGTGAATGTAAAATGCTAAAAATACACACATGGATATTAAACCAGATTATTCGCAAGAGGGAGCGCGACGTGGCGGTCCTCGCCTCAAATTATTGCGATGTGGCGTTGCCGGAGCTTCACCGGGCCCCTCCCCGAGTGTGTACCCCTTCGCCGCCCCTCGCCCCTCCCGTCGCCCGCCTCGCCGCCTCCCCGACCTCGCTGATTCGGGACAAAGATCAACAAGTAGACGTGACTAAGTTGTCGCTAAAGTTCACTTGAAACTTTTACAAGTTCATGCTTACGAATAATAAAACTAAAGAAGTCGTCATTACCTCAAACCTTTCGGTGATTATAGTCACTGGTTTTTTTATTAAACACAAGTTCAAACTTAAGTTATTTTTGAAAACTGTATAATGAATAAACCAAAACATGAACGTTTTATGTTTCGCTTGTCCGTCGTTAAGTTATCCATCATAACCATACCTAACAGGTCATGTTACTTTTGTTAATCACATGTCTACGCTACATTTTTCTTGTCACAGCCTCCTCATACACCTCCGGATATTATTTTTCAGAATTATACAACGGTTTATGGACGCATTCATATTTTTGTCTTAAACTAAATCTATCGTATTGCCGGTACGAACTTTGATGCGAGAAAGTCATGTCGCACGCACCGCATTTTGACGGCGCCCTGCGCGCCGGGCGCCGCCCGCGTCTTCGTTACAATATCCGTTATCTGACGCTCATATCCTCAGTCCCGTTCCCGTGCATTTTCTGACTCATTATCGATTATGCATTCTATTCGTTATGAGGTAAAAGTCAGTACTGTGGCTTTGTCGGCCGTCGGTCGACTGCTGCAATGAGCTCCGTGTCCGGTTACGATAGAACATTGATACGAGCCATTAAACAAATAAATACAATTTGCCATTATATGTGGTTAAATACATTTACAATTACTTTGTACTCAATAGACAATAATTAAAAATAATCTACTTATCATTTTATTAGATAACGAACATATTTTGAACATTATTTGTATTAAATAAATTGTAGTGATGCCGATTCTGTACATACTACGAGAAGCGCAAGCATGAATTCTTTGTTATTTTCGATTTGGAAATACGATTTGTGTATTACATGTTCAATACGAACAATCTGTCGCAGACGTCGGCCGCCGCGGGCCGTATCGCTCAATTATCTTATCGCTGTTGTTGATAGAGGTCCATTCACGAGACGGCGAGTGGGCGATAGCGTTATCAGCTACACAAGTAAACATACACGTAGACAGCGCATGCTTACACGCGCACACGCGCAAATACCGCGTTCCAGGAAACCCGAATAGAAGCGCCGCATTAGAACCCGCGATCCGATCGGGGGGAGCGACCATTATCGAACTTTATTATTTTAAGCCGTATGATAAGCGCGGTCGCGCCATTTTTTACATTCAGTAAAAAAATATACAACTAAGTCTAGTTAGGACCTAAGCATGTAACGCGATTTCGAATAAACATTTGCGGCGGTGCGGACGTAGCATAATAATTTCATCCTCGTTTCCTTTTTTTCCTTTATTATAATTGCATATGTTTGAAATATCAAATATTTTGTATACGATGAATAATATGATCAAAGAACTATAGAAAAAAAGCTAAACTTAGATCTCGACTTTGAATAGAAAACCACCACAGCGCAGATACCGCCATCTTTAAGTTAGCTAAAAATGCAAGGCGAAAACGACGTTCAATGTCATACAATCGTTTTGCGTGATGCATGACTACATGCATTAGTCGTCGAATAGGAACAGGTAATAGTGTCGCGCGGGCGTGCATTCCCGACAGCACTCGCCACCTGCGTATATATACAGACGCAATAAAGGGCTAAGTGGCTGCCGAAACCTCTACCGAACAACGATGTATCGTCTTTCGACAGACTGCAGGGTGAGAGGACACCGCGAGAAACCAAAGTTTTATCGATGAAAATTAATAAATTTCACTGTAATCTGTAGGTGTTGTGTATAAAGGTAAGATTCGCTAGCGGGTCCGCCCGCTCGGCTCGCTCAGCCGTTAATAACTTAAATAGTTAATTACGTGATGGCGTGTCCCCGTCTAGGCCTTAATTCGGCCCGACGCGCCATGCCTACATTTTTGTGCTCGATGTACCTAGCAGTCGTTGCGTTACGGGATTAATACATCACTATCATTTATTCTTGCGTAGTTTTAATATTTATTTAACTTATATTATTATGATAGCCGCTTTTTGGTCTATGTATATTATTTTATGCTATAGATTACTATATTAACAGAGACGTTATTTTTAAACAATTAACAAAAAAATAATTAAACTGACTTCAGAAAGCAAAAAAAATTATTAATTAAATGCTCACAATGCCTACGTAATCAATTTTTATATTTAGGTTTGGTGCTTGTACGCTCTTTCGCCTCACACGCTGGTTTTGTATGGTTTTGGTTTGCATTCGACATTTGAGCGGGTAAATATAGTGAATGTAATTATGCTTAGGAAGTTATACAACAAATATTCTATGTTATATTAAACTTGCTTTGGCTGGCACCGACTCTAACAAATAATCGCTTCAGTAGGTATTGTGAATATTTAATTAATAATAATTTTACGTGTTTAAATTTCTTTGTAAGCTTTTGAAATGATTATTAACTTTTTAATTAAAGGCTTTTGAAGTCGGTTTTTATATTTTGTAACATTAGGCTCTTTCATCAGACCATCGTTACCAAATATAATGTAACAATACTCCAAAGCGAATGAATGAAAATTCGAGGAGTTCACCATAAAGGTTCCAATTGCCTACCCTTGGCTCCATCAGAGACCTTCCATATCGATTTTAATATATGTTTACCAAAATAAATCAAATTATTCCCTAACTTCTAACTATTTAATAGTGCTATTGCTTTATTATCAGCTTAACACCATGAAATGATGAGTCCCAAACGGAAACATTTGAATAATTAAAAGAAGAGCTCACACACACTAGGTGCCTATAATATCTGAAAGTACCCCTCGATTTTCTTGAAACCCATCATCAAGTCCTGACTTGTGATAATGGTACCATCTTATGAGTAACCATTTCAACCATAAAAGTTATTTTCGAAATTATTCACAATTGATAGAGATACCGTAACGTACACACAAAGAATACAGACAAATTTAAAACTTCCTCATTTTTTAAATCGGTTAAAAAATGTCCATACATATAATCATTAACTAGAATTTGAGTACATACTTAATCATAACTTTGCTTTTTTGCTTAGTATTATGATGTTCTGACTCTGGTAGTTTTATTGTTTTTTGCGATCCTATCTGTGTATTTCAATATTTTCCTCAATCGAACTCGCAGCAGATCTCACTGCGCGATTTCTACGTCCATCTGTTTTTAATCAAAATGCAATTTTGTAGATAATTATTATTAGAGAAATACGTGTTTGCCGGTAGGCAATCACAATGTGGCCGCAAGCACTTTTAATTAAAAATATTAATTATTTTTTCTAACAGTTTCGTTAACTTGTTTTCAAGATAAATTATAATTATTTCTAAGACAAATATGTAAAGAACTTAAAAGTTTGGTTTGCCATTTGCCGTTTGGCCACAACCTCTTGGCAACCAAACAAGCCAATAATAATGTATATTTAGACTATTATACGTCGCATAACATAATAGGAAATCATTTTTGAGATATTATTTTAGTTAACACGCTAGTCAATCATATATAAAAACAGTGCAACTTTTACGTCACGGGATTAATTTTTTATTTGGTAAAAGCACAATTACGGTTTGTACATTAGCTTTATGTAAATGCACTGTTGTAAAGAGAATATTCTTGTCAACTACTTACTGCCAATCGAACACTGATGAAGGAAGTGATTGTAAGAATACATCACACAGCAGATAGTTCATCTTCCTCCTAAATATAGTACATTCAGTTTTATATAATGTTGTGTGCAAATCTTTACACAAAACGTTAGGCAGGTAGCTACTTAAAACAATTTAAGTATAAACTATCGCTTTGTGTATCATGTTTCGCTTTTTGGTGCATTCCGACGCAGCACATATAAGTATAGCCATGATAAAGTAACGTCGGCTCCCCTAATTCAGTTAAAATGTAGAGCATCGTTCGCTATCACTTCGCCGTGAACCGCCCGCGGCGCGGGCGGGGACTTCTGCCGGCGGCCTCGACGACACGCCGCGCCGCCACCGCGCGACTGCCGCCAGGGGCGGCGCGCGCTGCCTGGCAACACGGCCGAGCGGCTGCCGAGGGATAATTCTGATGCCCACCCCGAAATATTTTATGGTTCCATTAAATATACTTTATTTTGTGTAGAAATCTGGACAAGTAATCGTGATATATTTAATATATATATATAATTTTAATTTTAAAAGGTGGTATTAGGATATAACCTCAATAGCATTTTTGAAAAATTACAGGTCTGTGCTTCACACAACCTTTGCGACCATGGAAAATGAATTCAATAGCAATAGAATAAAAGGAAGAAAAACAGAAACTCAACGCCAAAACGATATTTTTACTACGTCTGAAACATCTTTCACCTTCGAAACATTTTTACTGACATTTCAATTTCGACCACGAAATCTCTCAATTCATCTCCCGTTCTTGCTGAATTTGAATTGAAGAAAAATATTCCGCCTATTAACATTAATCATAAATTCAGCAGACGTTATTAAGGAGTTTGTCGTTGGATATGAAAAGGCTGCTGATCTCTACGATTGTCAGTTAAAATAGTAAACTTCATTATTGAGTGTATTGCATCGCATTTGTTTTAATAACTGTCAAGATATGGCCTGTTTTCTGATCTGATGAAAGGAACAAAGTTGTTTCCATACTTAAAGGCGGTAATAAATCCCACTAATTTTAAGCTTATATCTGTATTGCCGACATAAAGAAAACTATGAAATTGATTCTAAATTAACCTTACGTTTTATAACAATAATTTAATATATTAAAAAGTTCGGTTTCACACAGGGTCGCTCGACAATCGATGCGGGCGTTGAGTTCGTAGAGAAAAATTTTAAAGTCTGGAAGATTCGCGGAATGTAACAGTATATTTTGCGATCTCACTAAGGTGTTTGACTGTGTACGAAATATTGATCAGGAAACCACTATGGAATTATGGGCTGTGAACTCGACCTTCTGGTATGATATTTGACTAATAGGGTTCAGAGAGTTTATCTATGACATGAGATCGTGTGGATCCGTGGTCCACATGAGGGTGCCACAGGATCGAACCTCGGTCCGTTTCAGTTTTAGTTTATATTGATGACTTACCTAGCTGTGTTAGTGATAATCATAAGACAGTACTGTTTTCAGGTGATACCTCTTTATTATTGAAAGTTAAAAGACATCCACTCGATTATGATGATATGAACATTGCTATCTCCAAATTGAATAATAGTTTACTCCAAATAATTTATTTGTCAATGGGAAGAGACAAAAATGTGTGAATTTTCACTCCGAACGTGAAAAATGGCTCTGGTTCGATTTTTATAAGAAATGAGCAATTAGAGCTTGAGACACCACTGTGTTTCGAGGTTCTTATTTTAGATAATAAGAACCTAGAAACACAGAAAACAGAAACTTCAATGGGGCCTCATATCAGTGAGTTGGGGTAGAAGCTTAGCTCTGTTGTTTTTGCCATTAAAAAATAAGAAATTTGGCCGATATCAAAATTACCAGATTTATTTATTTTAACTGTTTCTATAGCTTAGTGTATGGCATCCTGCTTTGGGGACATGCTGTCAATGTTCTCAGAATTTTCGTTTTGCAAAAAGTGAGACGTCGCGCAATTTACGGGCTGGGACCTCGTGTTTCACTTAGAAGCGAGTTTAAAGAAATTGAAATTTTAGCTGTGGCATCACAGTTTATCTGTCAAAATTTTATATACGTTAGAAAACATTTAGAATGTGTTAATAAAAATAGTGATAGTCATGATTTCAATGCGAATGCGATTTCACGAATTCATTTAGAGTGCTCCGTGCGCATGTTCAATAACATTTTGAGGATATACAAAATTTACCCAAAATTTAAAGTATTAAACAAGCAAACATTTTCCACAAAAGGGTATTATATCTCTGAATATTTAGAGGATAAACGGACATAATGAGCGCGACTTTCTAAAGATTTGCTTTTCCTGCAATAGTTTTATACATGATTGTATTTCTATACAATTGGTTTGAAAAGAGCTATCAAGTTTCTTGCTCGTTTTTCTTGAGGGATAAAAGTGATGATGTTAAAAACTAAAATTTTAAAATACGACTTATTTCAAGTGTTATATTATAATGTACTAAATAAAGATATTTTAAATTTGAAAATTTGAATTTAGGTATACATAATTCATAAAATGTTCCTATTTATTTGGTTAACGATTCAAATAAAATTTTGTGAAGACTAATGTTTTAGTCGTTATAAATCATTATCAGTGTTTATATTCTCATTCGGCACAAATCGTAAGTCGCGAAACACCGACTTTATAAAAAGGCTATGATTCCTAATTTTACATTATCTTCATAAAATAAAAAGCACTTAAGGTATTGAATGGATTTTCAATATAAAATTTAGAAATTTAAAATAATTTAAAAGTGACCTTTAAAACCCTAAAACATCCATTTTAGAGATTTTTTGCGATTCATAAAAATTATGAAATTTCCAAATTTTTTCACCGTCATGTAATTCTTTTCACCTCTTACGTATATTTTGACACCTTAATCATTCATATAGTCCTAGAGATCACGATACCAGAGTGAATTCTGTATTTTCGCCGAAATTGGAATAGCTTCATCCATCGGTGAACGGACCAAGCCCTGTGAAGCCCTCATTCATCAGGGAGCCCATTGAAAAACTAATTTCAATGTAAATAAAGAATATTTAACAGAAATACTTTAATTGTGTCCAGTAATTATACAACTAAACGATTTTGCATGACGCCTATGCACAATTTCAATCGATTGCCGTTTTGTTACTAACACCCCACAGCGCGACCTGTTTGGCTATTGCTCAGACTGCTTTCTTTCGTTGTAATTTATCGAACACAATCCGTTAATTAAAGTTCAGTGGATTTAGTGTTATTGTACCCAAGAGTGTTGCACATATTAACTTTATTTTATGTATATAAGATTAAGAAATTTCAAAGGAGGAAATTATCCTTAAAGAAGGTCGTCCGTTACCAAAACGGTATTGCCGAAAGGGAATTAAAATCGGTCACACCCAGTACAATCGGCATCCGTCTATCGATTTTGCAAGCACGTCGATTTCGGATACTCAACATTTAGGGTTTCTGTAGAAGGCTACTTTTGTATCTCCTAAGAAATAACATTTTCCTATAAATAATAACGACAAGATTCATATTGAAAATTAATGTGTTCAAAAGATGATTCAGTGTTTTTAAAAGGAATAAACGATGAAATAAACAGAAACAGAATTTTCCCTCGATAAAAAAATATAACAAAATTTTTAGTGGAAATAAAGTTAAGCTAGGTTTGTGTTTGCACTTTGCTTTCACAAAGTATGATATAATTGTTATCCGATTCTTCAAAAAACAAACCTTTCCCCTCTGCACTTATTTTTCTCCGTACCGGTACGAGTAGATATCGCTTCGGGCGCGCTGTGCCTCTCTTGTTACATAACATCGAAAAAACAGAAATTGTTTAACAATCTCTTAGTTTGAGCGAGGGCGCCGACTTGTACACTTATACGTTATGTAGGACTTATCATTCCAAATTTTAATGTCTCATTTATACTCATAATACATACACACACACATATATATATATATATATATATATATATATATATATAAATAATGTGATGAAAAATTATTTTGAATTTGTATATACAATACGAAAAAACTTTCCCCGACCTTATATATATATATATATATATATATATATATATATATATATATATATATATATAACGTCTGCCTTGTTATGAATTTTTAAAGACTAAAATTTTGTATTATACTTATTTGCAGTATCTACTTAACGACATTTTCTTTTCAAAATATTACACTCGAAACATTTACGGATTGCGTAGAAACCGCAGATTGTTTGAAATATTCAAAAATCGCTTTCGAGGACTCGTCGACATTTAGGGCCCATAAATTTTGTAGATGCATTCGAAGATGTATTTCTGTGCGTATACACTTTAACACCCGTCGGAAGCTAAAATTCTGCAATCATTTACGTATACAGGGTCGGGCCGCTCCAAAGCCGGGATACGGTTAAGGAGTTCACCACAAGAATGGGTTATTTCTGTTTACGAGCGGGCCCCGGTTCGTGGAAGCGACGGCCCTTCGGAGGGCGAACGTCCCGCGACTTTCCCATTAGCGCTTCGACCTCGCCGTGTGTTTTTTTCCATCCGTCCCCTGATGGCGTGACGTACAGTTTTACGTAAGTAGAATCGGTAGCACGGTCTTCATTACTCGTTTTTTATTTGTAAGCTCACGCCTGCTCGCCAGAAGGACGTAGAGCGCATACCTTCACACGGTACTGACTTTACGTACGTTGAGGCATGCGTGTACTTTACTTAGTGTTCTTTTGAAAATAAAATTGATTAAGCAACGATAGTGTTCCTTTGCAGTGGGTTCTTGTAGATATTTCCTAACTTAGTGAATCACAATTCAACAAAAAATTCGTACACGTTGTATAAAAACGTATATAAAAGTGCCTGTTGAATTTGCATATCAAATTAGGCGCGAAAAATTTAAATATCTGCGAAATATTAACAAAACTAAACAATTTTTGTAATAAAGCAATTCGCGGATCGCCAAACAATGTTGAATTGACACATTTAAAACTTAAAATTTACGTAAGTTTTAATTTGAAATATTCGTTGTATATCAACATAACGTAATTTCTGACATAAGCTCAACTTGTTTGTTATCGCAGATTGTGACTTGTGACTTATACATTAGACATTTCACAAATTTTGCATCAATTGCTTAGACAATAAAAGCATCATAAGTATGGAGATACATATGAGAAATTCACATGTAAAATAAAAAATCAATTTAATGCAAATTTTTCAAATATAGCATTTCAAATTGATTTTTCTTTATTAAATATATATATATATATATATATATAAATTTTATAGCATTTTCGAGATGCAATCAAGGTTGCGAGCCACCAGAAAGTAGGGAGGATTGATAAAGCGGAAGTATGGTGATGGAGGGGATTGGGCCACTGAAACTCTCACTTAGCGGGCGATATGCAACAACGGAAGCTGCTACTTCAGATCTATATTCTATGATAGTTCGGCATTACGCCGGTCGTGCCGGCCCATTTTCGTACTGCAGCCGAGTTGACCACAGTACGGCTCTACGGCACTTAAATAAAATATAAGAAATCGAATTTTAACCGCCTCTATAGTAAGTATATTCGAAATTACTTTAAAGAATAAACTTTGTAATAGTAGAATATTTTGCATTTTTATTCTAAGTACTTTATTCATTATGAGTCTCCAATTTCTCGCTTGGAGGATAACAATATGAGTCTGTTCCTAATACAGCACAGGCTTGGTATTCCCTAATAAATGTTACCAAGCTGTTATTTAATTTTATAAATGATAATTCACGGTTTTTATTTACTTTACTAAAAGTTTTAAGAATGCGAACAGTTAAATATATAAGATACGTATTTCTATTAAGTTCAGGGCATTCATTAATGTGATTCCTCACAACATCCGAATAAGAGGGCACCGTAATACAAACACACGACTTTACACAACGAAAGGTATCCCGTCGGTGTCACTACTGTCGGTGCGCCAGCGCCACTGCCAGTTCCACTAAGTGGATGAACTAAAGAAAGCCATGTTAAATGTTTTGAATATCGCCATTGTATATACATATCGCGATGGGCATAACCCTAATTAATTTTGCAAATATAAAGCGAATACTTATTTCCAATCTTTATTTTGCCAAAGGTGATTGGAGATGTACATATCTTTGCATATTCTATGTTTATCGTCGTAAATTATTGTACATCAGCAGTATATTGACATTGTATCATCCATGTCGATTGAACGAACAACAATACTTTCTTAAATTTCCGATATACTGACAACTCAATAGACCGATCTATTAGAATTCATCCTGAAAATATTTACTTTGCGCGTGTATATTTACCTCGGTAATTAAACTAAACAGACTGTACCGAAAAGTTCAGTGCTCCTCGTGATTCCTGATGGAGTTTTTAATGTAGAAGGGTACGTGATGCGTATGACTATTTAGGATGCTGGATGCTAGTTGTTTTAATGAATTAGTTATTTATGGGGCTTTAAAGGACAAAGGCCATGTAAGCCACCGGAAAATAAATGGTCGCCCCGTCCACGGGCACGCGCAACCTCAGAGCAATCTCTAGTGTGTGCTGGCGTTGTATATACCCATGACTGTGGCAAATTTTCAGTGTGACCCACGCATTCGGTAACTTGATGGCATAAACTGACTTTACAATTACTTTTTGTGTATAACGTTACTAGAAATAAAAAACTAATTTATTTTAAAGAAAGTTTGTCTCGAGGTTGGGCCTTTTCTATGTATTATACGTACATATTTACAAGATATGTATTATATTATATCAAGTTATCAACTATCCGATACCCATAAATACAAGTTTCGTTTAATATAGCGTGTAATCATTGTAACTAACGAATTATTTCTTATAAAACTTTCACCAATAGAAAGCTACACTATTTTTGAGTGATATATACCATATTTTTTATTATATTTGTTTGACAAGTTTCATCAAAATCCATTCAGCAATTTCAGTGCTCAGTGGTGGTAACAAACATCCTTCTTAACATCCACATTTTCATAATAAACATTAGTTTTAATGTGATAGACAATTTTATGCTTCTGTGTTATGAAGCCATATATATATACCTAAATACATGATAAATATTAATTATATACCAAGTACCACATTAATTACGTACTTCACCTACAGCACCTACGTCAGCAAACAACGCAATCAAAACATAACACAATAAAATTGGTGTGAGGCGGCACACTGAAAATTTTATAGAGTTAGGAATAAAAGGACAAATAGATAGGGCGTTTATTGTTTTCAAAGCATGTTCCATCACAGTCAATCAAGAAAACCATCGGTGAAGGCACAATTACAATTTCCGAGAAGGAATGTCTTTAATTGCTTTGTAGGAAGTATTTACCGCATTAGAGTGTTTTACATGTAATGTCCGATAGTTTTCCTTGATTTTGGGCATGAATGAAGATCATAAGATGTAAGGCTGGATTTATTTTTATAGTAACTCCATATTAAAATGAACCGCGGAGAAGTGTTGTCGTGATTCGGGATTGACTGTTCTCTGACCATTTAACTCAATAGTTTCTTAGCAGCCGGCCTCACCAGAAAAGATAGGATCATTTTTCTTCCCGACGCTTCGACCCCTGCTTTCGTTGACTGCTTTCTACAGAGGACACGGCTTGTCACGTTTATATTTAGACCATTCTAATACCAAGATTTGTCCGTATCTCGGTTTGTGTAATCCTACGGTCTTTTCTGTTCCTGACACAACGCCTTCAATATTAAACTCGGTGACAGCTGTCAAAGCCATGCCCGTATTAAATAAGTAGAGGCTAGACCGATCACGCTTGAATTCGTTGCGCGAATTATACATAGTTACGAGGATTACGTCACGAATGCTGAGTGAAGTCTGTCGTGGCTTTCCTACGCACAGTTTGCATTTTTAAAGTTTCGTCGATTAAAAAAGAAACCATGGCCTAGTATCATGCTTATATAGAGCTTTATATAGCAAATACATATACATAGAACAATAATGTAAGCTACCGGTATGAGTTTTAAAAGTTTCAGTATGCCTATTGCATTCCACATGGGTAAAATGACGAGGCGTATAGTAAATATAGGTAATGATCGAAATCAAGGGTCGAGACTGGTATTGAGATCAGTACCGCAATTACAACACAAAACAAAACCGAAACCGGAATAGGCAATGGTACCAGAGGCGAAATCGGGAATTCAAACGGCGTCGGGATCGTGATTGCAAAGAGATTACTCGATATATAAAACGAAAAATAATTCTATACCCACGAGGACGGTAACAGCTACTTAAACTATATAAATAATGGTTTAATTTAATATTTTTGTGACAAAAACAGAGAAATCCAATTATCTGGCACCACAATCACGATCCTGTAGATAGTTATGACATCGCCTTCGAGTACACTCTACAACAATTATTTAGTACATGATAGGCTTTATAATTTAGGTATAACATAAGTACCTTTCTGTCTTTCTGTAATATTCCCGTAAAGTATCATGATGTATGGTATAGAAGTGACTTTTTTATATATAATAATTCTTATGACAGTTCGAACAAGACCAGGACAAAATGCAAATATCCAAGTAACTAATGATGGTTATTTTATATACCAAATACACACTTGACCCGGATAACTTTATTTTTTAAAAATTCTAACAAAATTATAATACTACCTAATACCAACCGTCATTTGGTAGACTTGTGACACTCAGATTAGTCAAAAATGGGTTTTGGGCAAAAATGTGTTCACAATGGAAAGAAATTCAAAAAGCAGTTTCCATTAATATACTAATAAATTATGAAATAATAGCTAATCTAAAAGTTTTAGGTTTGAACAATTTTAGTTTATATATAAAATA
>BGZK01004174.1:0-15794 GCA_005406025.1 Eumeta japonica | reverse complement strand
ATAAATATACACATATATTTGAAATATATAAACATTTTTTGTTTTTTTTACAGCTACCTAATTGTCTTTATTAACAAAATCTTGATTTGTTCAAGTTGCATTTTTTTCTCTATTATCCAAAATAGTTTTACCTCTCTTCAAAGCTTCTAAGCGACCATACTCTCTTAGCTCAGCCTTGTGCATTCGCCTTCTGTTCTGGATTGATATTCACTATCGAAGTATCTTGTTCGAGTCACTCGTTATACAAGCTTCAGCAGGGTTCATGTTCCAAAATATCTGATGGTTGAAGATTTTGGTACGTTAATAACGCCTGGCGGTCTGACCAGTCAATGGCTGTTCCGAATTTGAGATTAGCTCTAAATTTTGTGATAAGGTATCATTTTATCTGTATAATCTTCTCTGAAATTAAATTATGAGTCAAAAAAAGAAAATATATAGGGAAGACATCTAGTTACCTGTGGTATGGCAACCAACATACAAGTCTTCCGCCAACTCTTAAGTGTCGAGCAGCAAAAATGAGTAAATCTTTATACAAGTGTTGCAAAGCATATGGTGAGGTAGATGGATAATGAGGTATCAGCACTATGTGTTGTTTCTTTTGAAAATTCCTTTTTCTCAACTTTTTCAGTTGATTCTCGTATACCATAAGGTGCTTTTATTTTGAAATAAAATAAGTGATAAAACTTCTTATAAAAAAATAATACCTACGGTCAGTTATAATGCTGTCAAATTTAATTCTCTCACTCCATATCGAATTTGAAAAGTCCGCCACAACAACATCCATGTATCGGTTCGCACAATTATATTGCTTCAAATTAGCTATTATACTTTCATCTTTAGCACGCACTTTTGTGTAATCTGGATCATGGTAATGAGCATGTACATCATAAAATCAATATACCCAGCAATATATTCACCCACCAAGTGGCACTAACAAGCAATGAACCAGTGCCCACAAAAGGATCGAAAACCAAATCACCGGTTTGAATTAAAGCTTGATTTGCCATTAACAAACTTAATTGAGCATCCATGCTAGTATTTCCTATAAATTTGCGTGTTTTTAAGGACATGTCTTTAATTAAATGCCTTTGACCGTTTGCCAACTATAACGAACAAATTAATAAAATATTTCGATTATGTAAAGAAAAACATCAATTACCCATTTTCCAAAAAGTATGTCTTCAGGATTTTCTGAAACCTGTGTAGGATCTAGTCCCCAGAATTCAATATACCACCACTCTATATGAGGTGCTTTTAAATCTACATTGCCTTCTAATGGTAAATATGCCATTGATTCAATTTTGTCAATTTTTTCTTTCTGGGTAAAATGTTTGTTGTAAGTTTCAACTGTGATTTTAAAAGACCGATCTTTTTCAAAGCAATGATTTACAATTTCTTTATTTTGATTAATGTACTTTTTCAAGTTAAGATGGAATTGATCAAAATCACTGCCATGACTCCATAGCTCGAAAACAGCTTTCAATCCTATAGATCTTGAAGCATATTTTATAGCCGTCTCATCATTTGGAAATTCCACTATCCAAAATGGTTTCTTTATAGCATTAAGATTAATTTAAACTATTTAGTAAATATACATCCTACATTTACTTGGTGCGGGTGGTGATTAAAATCATAAATAAAACTCATGTTTTTTATATGTACCTACATACGTATGTATGTATATAAAACGTTTAATTTGAAAACTTTCCGTACAAAAACAAATGAATTTTATATATAACTTTTAATTACCTCCTAAACTATTCATACTTAGAAAGAACTTACATCTGTTCCTGGACTGATTTTTCGACAATCCAAATTAAACAGTTTGACTAAAGAGTCAAATTCCTGCAAATAAAAACACTATAAATAACTATATGAAATACAATTTTATATGTAATTTTTACAGCCAAACGGAATTTAACATGTTCTTGGGCAAACCACAAAATATACTTCTTCCAATTTGTTTTCATTTTAGGTGAAGTAAACTATTCACTTTTCAATTGTTTTCATTTGAGTAATTTAAATTACATGTGTATATTCATGTGTACATATGTATATTGAGGAACACCTGAAATTAATTCGCCTTGTTAGTGAATGTCTGGTGGTATTCGCCTTGCATCACATGGTTGTGAAATAGTGCATTAATGTGTAAGAACAAAACTATTTTTAAAATGATTTTAAAGAAGTTTTTTTAGCTTTTTTGTTATAAATTCTCTCATTGAAATTGTTTTTGATATAATAGGTGTAAGCCAACTAATTTCTTAATTAACCTTGTTAACATTTTTAGTTTTACTATAATTTAATATTTTAAAAATTCTACCATTTTACTGTGTCAAACAAAATGCAACGTCAACATTGTCGTGTCGTCAAAATATGACTCGGCCTTTCTTAATAAAATTCCACGGCTGACATTGCCGGTCGACGATTTTGGTAAAATTTTCGAGGTAAAAGTAAAATAAAACTCAGCAAATTTGTTGTAAAACTTAATTAAAAGTGTATCGGTTTGGAAGTTATATGAAAATAATGTCATTCCAGCACCAGTGCCTTCAGAGCTTAAATAGGTGAAACCGGTGATTTTTTTGAAAGAAAAATCCATGTGGATATGATTAACCAATACATATGCATATGTTAATGTAGGATACGGGTGATGGCATATATGTATACGCACCCATCAAGGGTGGTGGTTTAAATGATTGTTAGGTATTTTATTTACGTTCAAAATGATACAATTGCAATCTAAGTCATAAATACAAAACATAATATAATATAATTTATATAGAAGTTCAAAACAGGATATTATTCTTTGGTTGATGGGCAGTGTTGTAGATGCATATCTTCGGTCAATTAAAGATTTATGGGCATAATCATAGATTGGAAATATGTTTTAAGTTATTATTTTAGGTCAAAAGACCCTTTACTTGTTTTTGCCTAATCTTTCAGTTTATATGCCGCCGACATTTCGCTGAAGCCTAGCTCGTCAGTAGACTCTAAATTGAAGTAATAGGATATGAAGTAAATGTTTCACAATGTTTTTCGAGTCTACTGACGAGCTGAGTAGCATCAGCGAAATGTCGGCGGCATATAGACATGCTGAAAGACTAGGCAAAAACAAATAAAGGGTCTTTTGACCCAAGATAATAAACTTCAAAATAAAATTGCTTAATATCGAATAAATCATTTTTGAATTGTTTGAAGTTATTAATTTTTATTAAGTTAACTTGTAAAAAGCAGGGTTCAAAAAGTTGTCTGTCAAACAGCTACAGCATAAAAAAATAGGCTGAGCTACCAAACAGGTATTTTTCAGAAAACTGTTTATGTCTGTGGCTTATATTCTAAAAATTTTTAACAGCCCACTATTTTATATTTTGAGGCTTTGGCTGCGCTGAAGCTGTGAAAAACGAACATTCATGTGTATTACTGCAATAAATAAGCGTATGCTGGTATGCATAAACTTGTGAGCTTTTTATTATTTTTCCGAACTAGTTTTTATATATTTTTTTATTATTTCAATATGAATGGTCTGCTTCATTAAGCTTGGTTTGTTAAGTTTTTTATTTTTTTTCCTTAATTTTAAGAAGGGTTTTATGTGTGTTTAATTGCGGCTGCTTTAATACTCATCAATGCCCTTTGCAGATTTCAGACTTCATCTAAAACACGCACTGTTTTGTTGATGCTGACCGCCTGAACCAGCCTGCTTTTAATTTTTCTCGTTGCTTTATTATTTTTTAGCTTACAGTTTTTTTTTTCTTTTGCCTAAAGACTCAGACAGCATTGAACTACGGCTTCGAAATTTACCCCAACTATTAAGCCCAACTACAGCCGTATGATATTTGTTTTAAAGCAATAACCGTTGCTACGCCTTAAAAAATTTTAACTTAGACACATATTTTGTTTTCTATCTTTATAGAATTTATTGAAGTTGGCAAACCACTACGGGCTTTGGACACCTTACAAGAGGTGTTTCGCAACAAGCGATGGAACTATACCTATTCCGAGTCGATTATTGAGCCTCTCATGTACAAGTACTTGTACTTGTGTGTTGAGCTCAAGAAATCGCATATTGCAAAAGAGGGCTTGTTCCAATACCGTAATATGTTTCAATTGGTTAATGTAAACTCATTGGAAAATGTTATTCGCGCGTACTTGAGAATGGCTGAAGAGCATACTGAAGCTGCTCAAGCCCAATCTTCAGCAGCTGTAGCGGTATTAGAGTTGGATGATTTGGATAATATTGCTACTCCCGAAAGTATATTAATGAGTGCTGTTTGTGGTGAAGACGCTCAAGACCGTTCCGATCGTACTATCTTATTGCCGTGGGTGAAATTTTTGTGGGAATCTTACTGTCAATGTTTAGAATTATTGCGTATTAATACTCATTGTGAAGCTTTGTACCACGACATTGCACGTATGGCATTTAATTTTTGCTTGAAATATAACAGAAAGAGTGAATTTCGGCGTCTATGTGATAAGTTACGGAAACACTTAGAAGATATTTGCAAAAGTACTAACCAAACTACAGGAGTTTCTATTACGAAGATGGAAACTCAACAATTGTGCCTTGATACCAGGCTTTTTCAGCTAGATTGTGCTATTCAAATGGAATTGTGGCAAGAAGCTTACAAGGCAATTGAAGATATTCACGGTCTTATGGCTTTGTCAAAGAAAACTCCCGTTCCCAAAACAATGGCCAATTATTATCAAAAACTTGCCATGGTATTCTCTAAAGCTGGAAATCAGCTATTTCATGCAGCAGCTCTATTAAAACTCTTCCAATTGACACGTGAATTGAAAAAGAATCTAACGAAAGACGATATGCAGCGGATGGCCTCTCACGTTTTAATAGCCACCTTATCAATCCCTTTACCTTCAGCTCACCCTGAGTTCGATCGGTTTATTGAAGCTGATAAAAGTCCATTAGAAAAAGCTCAGAAATTGGCAGTTCTGTTGGGTTTGCAACAACCTCCCTCTAGAGCTTCTTTGTTAAAGGAAGTGGTAAGTTAAAATTAAAAAGTTGTACTATCGATATATTTTTTTTAATACATATGATTTAGGTTCGTCTTAATGTGCCTCAATTAGCTTCCGAGGAATACCGTAACTTGTACAATTGGTTGGAAATTGACTTCAACCCCTTAAATCTTTGTAGACGTGTTCAGACTGTTATTAATGCTATTGAAGCTATACCTGGCGATAATAATCCATTAGCTCCCTATGTTCGACCATTGAAAGATGTCACCATTATGCGTCTGATTCGTCAGATATCCCAAGTCTACGAGAGCATTGAATTTGACCGCCTTCTCAACATGGCATCATTCTGCAGCATTTTTTGATTTGGAAAAGTTGCTTGTTGATTCTGTGCGTCACAACGATATGCAAATCCGCATTGATCATCAAAAGCGTTGCATATATTTCGGTACGGATTTAACAGAAAGCCAGAGAGAGGATCATCCTGATGGACCCAATTTACAATCGATGCCTTCAGAGCAAATCCGTTCTCAATTAGTTAATATGTCTTCGGTATTACATCGTGCCGTTTCAATCGTTTATCCTAACCGGGAACGAGATCAGCGTGCCAAAATGCGTACTCAAATGGTTCAACACTATCATGAAATCAAAAATCGAGAACATCAGCGCATACTTCAACGCCAAAAGATTATTGAAGATCGTAAAGAGTTCATTGAAAAGCAAAATAATGCTCGTGAAGAGGAAGAAGCTCGTCGCTTGGAAGACGAAGCTCGTAAAGCTAAGTTAGCTGAGCAAAAACGCCTTGAGCAGGAAAACGAACAACGTGAGCGCAAACGTCATCAGAATGAAATCCAAGCAATCAAAGAAAAGAGTTTAAAGGAAAAGGTTCAACAAATTTCACAAACTGCCCATGGCAAAAAAATGTTGGAAAAGCTCGATGCTGAAAGTATCAAAAAGTTAGATGCCGATCAAATTGCTGCAAAGGAATCTGAAGAATTGCAGCGTGAACGTAAAGAGTTGCAGAACAAACTCAAATCTCAAGAGAAGAAGATAGATTACTTTGAACGCTGTAAGCGTATGAAAGAAATCCCATTATTCGAAAAGTATTTAAGCGAAAAAATGGTAAAGGACAAAGAATTTTGGGAAGCTCAAGAAGCTGCACGTATTGAAAATGCCATAGCTGAACGTAAGGATGCAGTTATTCAACAAGAACGCCTTAAGCGTATGCATCCAGACCGCGACATTTTCTTGGATAAATTGAAAAAGGAACGTGCCCCTGTATACGCTGAAAAACCCAAGCAATTTGAAATTGCATTGGCTGAAGAACGCAAAAAGCGTTTAGCCAAGCGTGTGGAATTACGTCGGGAGCAACGACGCCAACAATGGTTGCGAGAAAAAGATGAGGAACGTATGCGTAAAGAAGAGGAAATTCGTCGTGCAAAGGAAGAAGAAGAACGTGCAATTGCTGAAGCTCGCCGTAAAGAACGCGAAGCCGAAGAAGAAAAACGTCGCATCCAATACGAGAAGCAGCGTGCTAAAGAAGAAGAAGCCGAACGCAGGATCCAAGAGGAGAGAGAACGCTTGGCTCGAGAAGTTGCTGCTGAACGCGAGCGGGAGAAACCTACTGAAAAGCCCTGGCGTCCCCGTGGTGGAGAGCGTGACACTGGCCGAGAAGAAAGAGGCGTTGATAGCAGTGATTGGCGCCGTGGCACATATTCCGTTCGCGAACGTGAACGCCCAAACGAACGGAGAGAAACTGGAGAAGCAGCGAACGACAGCAGCTCATGGCGTGTACGACGTGAACAAGAACCAGCACCTGCCCGTTCAGCGGCTGGTACTGGAGCTGGTGCTCGTGAAGATAAGTGGCGTCGGGGCGGTGGCACCGCCGATGATGAACGTGCTGGTCGCGGTAATGATAACCGACAGAGAGGAGGCGAGCGTGATGAACGCCCACGGGGTGGTGATCGTGATGAACGGCCACGCGCTGGTGACCGTGACGATCGTCCACGCGGTGGTGAATTCCGTCGGGGCGGTGATCGAGATGAACGCCGAGACAATCGTCGAAGAACAATCTTCAGCAAGTAACTGGCGCGACGCTGCTCGCCCTTCAGATCGTGATAATCGTCGTCAGGCGATCGACGTGATCGTGTTGCTCTCAGTGGAAAAGACTCAGGAAATTGGCGTACAGAACGCCCTTCTGCTCGTGAAGAGAAACCCAAACGGGAAACCCAACAAGATAAAGGTTTGTTCTTTACATAAATATGTATCTTTACAAATCTTTTGAGTGTCGTGTCACGCACACGATCTAAATATTTTTACTCACGCCCTTCTATCTTATACATTTTTTTTTTATTTGTTTCACACACACTACCAATACAAAAAATGTTCACAATTATTACGTTCATATTGAAATAGAAAGCTGAAAAGTCTACAAGCAACGATAACAAATACAGTTAAATCCCGATAATATGTAACTGAACATTTCTACAAATTATGGGGAGTTTCGATTTTGCTGGATTTCGGTTAGTGGGGTATTAATAGTAAATAAATACGAATTAACGAAGTTTTTAATTTATTTTACTAAAAGTTGAGTGAATTCATTTTAAGACCCGTACTTAAAAGTCAAATGGAATCTTATTGCTAAGACTACACCGTCCGTCCGTCACAGGCTCCATTCTCCGAAACGGTAAGAGCTAGAGTTGAAATTTTCACAGGATGTTGTTGTATCGTGCCGCTATGAAATACTAAAAGCAACAACATAAAAACTACGGGGTGCCCCCATACAACAGGTGACTCATTTTAATAAAAATTAGCTGTAACTTATGAACTATAAGAGGTAGAGAGCTCAAATTTGCACAGATGGTTGTTGTATCCAGCCGCTACAATACCAATTACTAAAAACCAAAACAACATAAAAACTACGGGGTGCCCCCATACAACAGGTACCCAATTTTAAGAAAAATTGAGCTTTAACTTAACTATTAGAGCTACAGAACTCAAATTTGAATAAAACGTTGTTGTATAAAGCCGATATAACAACAAATACTAAAAACAACAACATAAAACTAAAGGGTACCCAATACAACAGGTATCCCATTATAAGAAAATTGTCTGTAGCTTTTGAATTATAAGAATTAAAGTGCTGAAATTTGCAGAAGATACATATATTTTACCGTACTGCTACAACAACAAAAATAAATACAACAATGACTATAAAACTACAGTGGGCCCTCGTATTTAAAAAATTAATTAATTTAATTAAAAATTAAATTGGAACCATAAGAGCTGGAGAGCTGAAATTTTCACAGGATGTTGTTGTGCAGCACTGTACATAAACAAATCTTAAAAACTACAATGTAAATTTTCTATATATACATTGTATGTAAGTACGGAACCTATTATATACGAGCTTGCCTCCTACTTGGCTCAATTTATTTATTTATTTGTATTTACCCCACGGTTCTCAGCTTTAAAATGTTATCTATTTTTGTCTGTAACCGAATCTAAAGTTGTGGCATGCGCAGTAACTTTTTGTAGCTTTTAAAATATTGAACTGCGATCGGCATTTAATGTCCCTTCTGCTAAGTCGAGGGTGATTTTTTTGACATGTACTTCTCTCACTTATATTTTTTTTTGTAGTTCAAAAAATTTAAAAATTTATTTTTCTTTTTTTAGAAAATAAAGGCAATGATGATGATGAATGGGTCAGCGTAAAACGTCGTTAAACTATGCCAGTAAAGATTCCTATAATCGCTATTGCTATTACGGCAGGAAAACTAAATGCCTCCTTCCTGCATTTTTTGCTAAACACATTTTTATATAATTAGAATAGTTTTTAAAAACGTATTTTTTTTTATTTTAATCATTTTTTTCACATGCAAATGATGTATTTGCTGTTTATGCAAGACTTGAGCGATTTTATCACATATTAAGTATTTATTTCAATAAATACGTTTCTTCATAAGAATTCAGTTGAAATATGTAAGTATAAAATGTCTCTGAATGTAACGAAGATATATACAAACATTACACATGTTAATGCATACCAATATACATACATATATACTAAATTGTAATGACGTCTCCTTAGCCATACGTCAAATTCAATCTAATACTGTTAATAATAAATAAATATCTAATGTATAATAATGAAAAAGTGCTCGAAGGAGATATATTGTTTTATATTGGCACCTTCTATATCATCCCTTTTATATAGAAAATTCATTCTAAAAATATTAAAATTAAATTTAAATTTATGGACGGTGCTAAAGTACGTAATAGGTTTTATTAAGAACATTGAACGATAGCACGGAAATGCGGATTTAAATTTGTTTTAAGTATGTCATCCAGATGGAACCTTATGTTCGGCGCCATGTGCTGTGGTTCAATTGAGCTATATTAACGACGTATGTTTTCCCTTTAAAGCCAGGAGAGGTCATCCCAACTATCTAAGTTAGTCACAAGAAACCCAGTGCGAAATCATACGATCTCGGTGTCAGTTCTTGTTAGAAATTTTCCAAAGCAAATTGATCGAAGCCCTGGATGTGTGCAGTCCCGTCATGCTGAAATCACGTTTATTAGAGTACGATGGATATGCTCGCAGGTTGGGCAAAACGAATTCATGCGTCGATAATTTTCATCTGTTGAAGCCGCTGCCACAAAACAGTTACCGTGGGAAATGCAATGGTTTTGATTTTCAATCAAGAGTTCTAGAAGAAGTAAACCTCGTCGCTCCAAAAATGGAATTTAAAGTGGGGAAACGTTCCAACATCAAATACTTCATTACGTAATTTCTTTTCGACAATCATTACCCTAATAAAATCAGCCTAGGATTTATACCACAATCAAATCTAACTGTAAAATTTTGTATAAGTGAAAACAAATACACATTCAGCCTTGCACGTAATAGAAAGTAAGATTTCGAAAGTTTAAATGCTCTAAAATTGAAAGCTAACAACCACCAATTTTTCTTGACAAATAAGTATTAATGTATTTAACACACTATATGGACTATAGACTACCATCTGTTAAAATATAATACAATCGGCTACCAGCCGTTTTCAGTTTCAAGTAATTAAATATGGATGGGCAGGATAGTGAACGTGGCAAAATTAAACACAGCCTGTGTTCACCGGGGATAGCGTGGTTTTCTAATACCCAAGGAATTTTTTCTATAGACTTAGTATTTTAGAGCCTATTTGTTTCAAACAATCTAATATTACCCCTTTATAATATTAGTATGATAATGTAACAGATGCCGCTTCCAAAATATTTAAGTACTTATATTTACAATATTTGTAGCCAGTGGCATTTGTAGAGGTGTGCTCTTGTAGACTGCTGTGGTCAATGGTAAAACAAGTACAGTTGCAACCTGCATTACCGTTTAGTTGTCTGTGCTATCAGTTTTTTCAAATTCGTCATTATTTGCAATACCCACGAAGCAATTTGAATATTGTCTGTTTTCTATCAGTATCAACAACAACCTGAACGGCGTGTTATGTCAATTGTTAATTAACAAAGAATTTGTGTTAATGGCTTTACGACGAGTTGACTGTTTTTGCCAAAAGATTTTGACTATTTTAATTTAATTTGTTATATACGTACTAAATACAAAGTGGCAGTAATATCTCGAATTACACATGACATTTTTCTTTCACTAAGAGTTATACAAGTTCTTTCTAAACTTTCATTCGTGTCTATATACTACATTTTTTTTCTGTGAAATTGAAGCATTCAACTTCGGTTTAATAATGACGAATTAAAGAACAAAAAATAATTTCTCAATCTACATGAATGTCTGTACTACCACTTTTGTTACTCGCTGTTACGAAGAAACAGAATTTCTGTATGATAAATATCGTAATGTAAACTAACACTAATATTGCAAATTTGCCCTATATTGATTGAATGAGCTATTAGTGGGCTACTGGCAGAGAGTATTACAATTTTCGAACTCTGCTCTAACAATTTAAACATTGCAACTTTTTTGAATAAATGTTCCTCTTACGCTCGTGTGAATTCGGCCATTAGGCCGAATCTTTGTGTATATATGTGTGAGTGATGTGGAAAAGCCGCATATGCGAAAAGCAAAATGAAGAAATGTCAAAACATTCCAATCCACGGCAGTAAGCTCATTCGGCTTGGTGGTCCACGTGAATAAAGGCCATTGAAAATTTAAGTTTTATAAATGTTTGCTGTAATGAATTTGTATATTTTCTTATGAAAAAATAAAATATGAACTTATAATAAAGTGTTCTAAAATTTGTTTTGTGCTGACCTACATGCATTAAATAGTGGGCAACATGTGAGGTTAAAATAGAAAAGAACGCAACAATTAAAGAAAAAGACAAAATATCAAATCAAACAAGGAGAAAACATAAAAAGATAATAAGTGAAAACAACATCAAATCCAGCAGACACAGAAGTGAACACGTTTTTGTGTAGTATGTGAACAACCAACATTTTTAATATTTTTAAAAGAAAAATTTTTGCAATTCCAAATAATTTAAATTCTGCATCTCAACATAAAATATAAGTTAATAAATCCATTGAAAGCACAGGTATATATATATACATATAAACATATGTGATTATGCCTGATAGGCATTCTTGGTTTAGTTGCCGCTTAACATATATATGTACTGTATATACATATTTATGCCCAGAAATTTGTTAATATATCATTGACTGATGTATGAGTTATTGTAAGAAAGTAATTTTAAAATCACTTTCTGCGTTTTTCTAAATTAAATTTTGATTTGGTAAAATAAAGCAAAAATAAAAATTACCACCAAGACTTATTGCAACGTGTCAGTCGTCAATAACTGAAAATGTTTAGTAATTTACCCAATACTTTTAAAGTATGGAACAAGTATATACCTACTTTATGATAAGAGAACATGTATGCATGTTTATGTGGATGTAATTTTAAAATAATTCGGTCTACAAAAGCTTAATAATATTTTAGTTTGAATAATTATATACATACATATGTATGAATGTTCATATATTTCTAATTGTTCGTCCCTTTGTGCACATACATACGTACATATGTATATATTTTAGGCAGGCACATAAAACTAGAAAAGCACATGGTAGATATTTATTTTTTTGTATCGCCGTGTTGTATTTGTTTTCGTCATACTAAACGCAAGAGAAAATTTGAAATACAAATGCAGTACTAGAATTGTGTGTGTGCAGTGTGACCAGACCCTAAATATGTTTTTAGCACAATTGAATTAAAATTTTTAAAATTATGGCACTGCAAATTATTATAAATGATACTAAAACTAAGAACTACTTCCTTATATATGTATATTTTTTTTATTTTCTGCTTATATTGTCTTTTAAATTTATATTTACTTCATAAAGCAACATGACAGTTACCAAACTGATTCATATTTTTTTGAATACGTGAAATTCATAGGGTAAGTGTTCCTAAGTTCGGCATGTACCAGTAGTCGGCATTTTTTTGATTTAAACTCAAATAAATAAGAATAACGGCAGTTATGTATTAAAACATGAACACATATATTTTATATATATTCTCAACTCTCTCTTTGTAAAAAATAATTGAGCTGCAATGATTAGTTTTGGCATAGTTTTGCAATCATGAAGTGTCTGTCCTCCAACTTTGTAAGGTAAGTTATTACTTTGATATAATGAGTTATACATTAGAAAAACGTTCTAAAAGAAGAAAACTACTTAAAAAGTGCTATAAAGGTGAAAATCTTAAAAAAAATATTGTTTTCTCTTAATTTAAATGATGCCGACATTAGGAGCGATAAAAACATAAATTTGCCATTAGTCGGCATAAGGGTGCCGACTACTGGAAAAACAGAATTTTTGTGCTATTTAGCTCAAATTTGAGAAAATTACTTACGAACCTCTTAGCATGCCAGAGAACATATAAAAAATGAGTTTAAATCAATTTTACCCAGTAGTCGGCACAGTTAATAATGAACCGTGTATGACCTGCCGAGGACAGGTTAGTTATCGTCCTAATGTCGGCAGTAGATTATAGTGCTTGTTTTATTAAGCTAAAGTAGTCTAAATATGATAAGATTTCTCGAAAAAAAAACATTTTAGAATTTTAAGGCATTATTCTGATCAAAATATGGCCACCAAAGGGAAGAGATTGATCCACAAATATTCAGAGCAGGCTTTGCAAGACGCATTAAACGATATAAGGGAAGGTGGCACATCCATATTAGGCGCCAGTGTGAAATATGGTGTTCCGCGTTCTACTATACAGGACAGACTTCATGGGCGTGTCCTTGAAGGTCCGAGAAGAATGGGTCCACCAACAATTTTAACCCACGCTGAGGAGAAACGGTTGGAAAGTTGGTGCCATGACTTGCCAAATGCGGTTTTCCGCTTAAAATCGACGATCTTTTGAACACGGTTCAGGCGATTATTAAGAGCGACAAACGATGTACACCATTTGCAAATGACCGTCCAGGCAGGAAGTGGTTCACCAGTTTTATTAAACGGCATCCTAGCTTATCAATTAGAGAAGCTGAAGGAATAAGCAAAGGGCGAGCAATAATAACGCAGGAGAGTATTAGGAAATGGTTTGAGGAATTGAAGAATTTTCTAAGTGAGCAAAACGCTCTTGCTGTATTGGAGGACCCATCACGAATTTTTAACGGTGATGAAACAAGCTTTTGCCTGTGTCCTAAGACTGGTCGAGTACTAGCTCCTAAGGGGTATCGCAATGTATATTCAATCCAGAGAGGCAATGAAAAGGAAACTATCACAGTGTTGTTAGTCTTTTCGGCCAGCGGTAAGACAGTCGAACCAATGGTTATTTTTCCATTTGTCCGAGTGCCAAAGGACATTATAAGCAGCCTTCCTAATAAATGGTTTCTCGGGAAATCGGAGTCAGGTTGGATGATAAGCGAAACCTTTTTTGAATATATCGCAAATTGCTTCCATAATTGGCTTACCGAACACAATATTCAACGCCCTGTTTTGCTTTTTGTCGATGGCCATAAATCACATATGACTCTTGAATTAAGCCAATTTTGCGAAAGTAATGGAATTATATTGTACGCCTTACCTCCGAATACAACACATATAATGCAACCGGCAGATGTGAGCGTTTTTAAGCCGTTAAAAACGGAATGGAAAAAAACTGTCAGGCAATGGCAAAGTAAGCCTGAAAACAGCAACAAAAGTTTGACAAAATCGACTTTTTGCCCGCTGCTCCACATGGTTCTTTCAGAGATCGACATGGAAGCAACAATTAAGAATGGATTTCGAAAGTGCGGTCTTTACCCATTTAACGCTAATAATGTTGATTATACTAAATGTGTTAAAAATCATTTAGAACAGCTATCAAGTGATAATAATAGACATATTAAAACGTTTATCGAAACAGATTATGATAAGTCAATTGATATTATTAATTTGATAAGTTATAAACTAATTGAACGGGGCATTAACCCAAATATAATTATTGAGGAAATTTGTGCTATGAAAAATGCTGAGAACATTCATGAAGTCGAACTTGTAGGCAATGTTTCAGTTCAATCAGGCACATATACAATAAATGAAGAAGGATTTTTGGAAAAAGAAAACATCCAATCAATATCACCAACTTCAGCTATTGAGAACAATTCTATAGTACCAGCAGATTTTTCAACTCCAACTTCATCAAAACACAAAGATAAAGCAAATAGTTTGTTCAACTATCCTGTGGACTGTTTATCTCCTAATTCATCTATTTGTAGTTCAATCATAAAAGACATTTTTATTAATCCTATTAATTCTCCAAAAGGTAATTCAAACAAATATGTCGCCCATAAAGTAAATAAGCATAATTTTTTTAATCCAACTCCCGCAGGCAGAACAACAATTCTTACGAATCCTGAAGCATCGATATCACCATCGTTTGACAATCACCTTCATTTTCCAAGGCAACTACCATCCCAACAACAAAAAACTAAAGTCAAAGCTCCAAGTGCAATTTCCGCTCTTGCATGGAGGGAACATATACAAGCGAAAGAAAAGCAAAAATCTGATAAAGCTGAAGCTATTATAAAGCGAAAGCTGGAGCGTCAAAATAGGAAACTGCAAAAAGAAAGCAAAGTAAAGCGAAAGAAAGGAAAGCAAAAGGAAATTTGTAGCGCTTGTGAGGAAGAGTTAAACACTGATGCTGAAGATGATGATCTAAAAAATGTTGGGTGTGACACATGCCCTCAGTGGTTCCACCTAAAATGCACTAACTTAAAAAATGTAAAATATAACGACATTTTTAAATTAGATTTTATATGCAGGACGTGCAAGAATCAAAATGTATAAGTTTCTATACCTAAAAATGAAAAAGTTTAAACAAACTTAAAATGGCGCATACATATGTACAAAAATGAACTCAAAATGCCTGATATGTACAAAATATTACTTTTTTCTTACTTTTTATTAAATATTGTGATATATACAAATTTAAGCATTAATTTTTAATAAATAATTTTATGAATTCTATTGAACCTATTTATTTTTTTTTACCAAAATATGATATGCCGAGAATAGGATCAAGACATGCCGAGAAGTGGAAAATTGGTGCCGAATATAGGCAAATCCGCTCTTTTTTCGAAAATCTGTAGATTTCTTCATTTAAATAAAAAAATATTTAACTTTAACTTATTAAATATGAAACAACATATATTAGTGGATTGTAGTAAATAATCACACATTCAATCGCACAATCAATCACGCAAGGGTAGCAGTTTAAAAAAAAGCAAAAGTCTTAAACTGCCGACTACTGGTACACTTACCCTACCTGTTCTTCATGGAATTGATTTAACAAAATTGGAACACATTTAATTTAC
>BGZK01004173.1:0-15802 GCA_005406025.1 Eumeta japonica | reverse complement strand
GTTGAAAAATACAATGGGTACAATAAGAATATCTGCATGGTATTCATTGGCTACTCAAAACCTTCACAGCATAAGCCCAAAAGCCATATAGAGAGCCTAGAACAGCAAAGGGATTCCGTCATACTACCATCAACATCATTAAGAACATCTACTGGAATGGTGAAGGGAGAATCCAAATAGAAACTTTGGAAAAAAGTTATAGATCAAAGGGGACCCTTTGTCATCAAAATTGTTCTCGGCCGCTCTGAAGAATATCTTCCGCAAGTTAGACTAGGACAACTTTGGCCTCAACGTGCAAGGCGTAAACTGAACCACCTCAGATTTGCGGATGATATAGTCTTGTTTGAAGAAAATCCGACACACCTTAAAAAAATAATAGAATCGCTTAACGATGAAAGTACGAAAGTAGGTCTACTCATGAATAAAAAAAAACAAAACTGTTCACAAACTCCAAACCAATAACTATAAAAATTGACAATCAACCACTCGAATATGTAACAGAATAAACTTACCCAGGACAGATAATCTCTCACATTGACCAAACTACCAAAGAAATCAACAGTAGAATAGCAAGCGGATGGAGGAAGTACTGGTCCCTCAAAGAAATATTGAAATCCAAGGAACTAAGCATGCAAATTAAAAGGAAAGTCTTTGACACATTTGTACTCCCAGTCATCACCTATGGATGCGAGACCTGATCACTCACCAAACGACACAGAGTAAAAGTTGGAACGATGTCTAGAGCCATGGAGAGAAGCATGACAAGAATAAGAAAACTAGACAAAGTGATAATTAAGCGTAATTCGAGAAAAAACCAAAGTTGTAGATATAATCATTCGAATAGACCAGCAGAAGTAAAGACGGATAGGCCACATGATCCGTAATTCCCAAGAAAAATGGAGCAAAAGTTTCACCGGCTGGTACCCCAGAGATGGAAAGCGCAATAGGGGACGACAATAATCGAAATGGGAAGACGAACTGAAGATCACAGCTGGACATCACTGGAAAAGGGTAGCAAGGGATAGAACCCAATGGAAATTGTTAGAAGAGGCCTACGTCAAGAAGTACATTGAATTACGAGACATAATATAATAAGAACAGAAAATTGTCAGGATCTATACCAGTAATTCAGAATAAAAGGGTTTATTATTATTATAAGTGTATAACATTTAGTGACAGCAATGTGCATGTCCCCCAGAAAGAGAAAAAAATATTGAGCAGTGCTTTTTCTGGTTAACTTAACTTTTTGATTAAGTTTGAAAAGATCTAAATATAGAAAAATAGATAACCGAATGCGGATGTAACAGCGCTAGAAAGTAGAAATTTTTCAAACTGGTTCCTCTTATAATGTATTGTAGCACTAAAAAAGACTTAAGACGCGATTTCCGGAAATTCAAAACCTAACATGTTGCAAAGTCTGAAATACAGTTGTTGTAAAATCGAAACTGCTAATGTTATTTATAGCTTCAATTCCAATATCAAAATTGAAATTTAAGCTAGGTATAACGTACAATAAAAAAATATTTTTTTTGTGTGATCAAAATCGAAAGCGGTACAAAAATTAGAATTAGGATAGGAATTGATAGTGCAACCGAAAATAAAACAAAAATGTCTTCATAGTCACAATAGACAGAGATTACTTAATAAAATAGATAAAGTAGTTTTAGTAATTCAATCTATGTCCATGAGGGTGGAGTTATGGCCGAATATTAGTGTAGATTTTATTAAAGTTTTATGCTTTTAAATATACAGGTAGAATCACTATTGGGGTTATATTTGTGTAGCAAATATTCTATCTGTCTTTAATTCATTAAGTTCCGTCACGTTGTCGGCAAAACGAACGGCAGTTACAAGTGACAATGGCCATCAAAGTTCCAGTACACCTGGAGAAGATCGCATTCAATCTAGAAATTAACAGTAAAAGTTTTATTGGGGGATATCCGTACGCTATGCGTTTATTCGAATATGATTATTATTAGTATTAATATTTAATTTTCAATAAAACAAATTTAAGAGAAGGTATTGAGTTAACAGCAGGTGATAATTTTAATTTCAACTAAACCATTTAAAAGGGCGAAATTTCCTATAACATATGTCACCTGAAATTTTGTTTTTATTATTTATTAACTTCGGCTCGTGACGTTCGCGACTGGTGGATTTTGCAATTGTGTGATATATTTTTTGTCTGCGAGTTCATCCGCATGGACTTGTAGGTAATAATGTAGTTTAATTAAGTAATATCAACGCAGATCAACGTCTATCAATTTGTCAAATATTTATCGTCATAGGAAATGACATGTTTACTCAAGTGCATGTGTACTCACATTTACACGTATTACATGGCCAAATTAAGACGATTTTTTAATGACTTGAACCAGTTTAGTATAATTCAGTATGATATAATAAAATAATTAAATTTTAATATATCCACAACTCAATACATAAAGATTAAAAAAATACGTGATACCTATATTCACATAATGTAATCAAAAATATATTTTGGTAATAATATTTGCTGAGATTCTGATATTCACCCCTTGTATAAATGTGTGCATTTGAAAATTTATGTTGACACCACAGCTATTTATTTTCACATTTATTATTGTGTCTTGCTACTACTCTGCACAAATTTGACTGTCTACTGTGCTGCTAATTAATATACCGTATGGAATCGATCATGCGTCTTTCCGCAAATATTCATAATCTCCATCTTTTTTAGAACAACTTTGCCACAGAAATCATAGTCAATGAAGTAGTCCAGAAAATAGCTCAAAACGTAAATGTGTAAACGTACGAAATACTTGCCGGAACGATTAGTAACACGTGCGCTCTCAAATCCACCCACCCAGTACCCGGCTGTATAGCAAGTCCGCTCCGGGAGACGCCATTCGCGCAGGTAAACGGCCACGGGTTTTAGAGTTTAGGTATTTTGTTATAGTGTGCGGTTACAATATTGACATTTTGAAACTAAGATTACGTGTGATTAATATATAAGTGTTTGATAACACTGCCTTTCACTGCTATCGAATATGCAAACATGATTTATTGTTGAGGAGTTTGCAGAAGTGACATCGCTCGGTTCTAAAACTTTATAGTTAAACTTACCCTGCGAGTTCAAGAGTACTATTTATCGTTTACACGGTAATTTCCTACATGTGCAAAATCGAGGTCTATAATAATACTATCGACGACCTTTATATCACTGACAACATCAAGTGTCATTTGTAGGTAAATGACTAGATAAGTTCTTTAAAAATAATAAATCACATAGCCTGTTCGTAATATGTTCGGGCACGGAGCGTGGGCGCGTGTGCGCCGATTGGTCGAGCATTTTATAAGGTTTTCTCGGCATTCATTTTATATTATTTATAAACATATTTTTAATGATATATTTCAATTATAGTTATTTTGGCAAAGATGTTCTAAAATAGGGGAGTTTATGAATATTTGCAGAAAGACCACGATCGATTCCATCCTGTTTACCAAATTTTTGATTGCAGCTTAAGCTTATCCATCTTGTTTAGACAGGAAGTATTTTTGATTATATACATTCTACATTCTAAAAATTGAACAGTAAATATCTTTTGAATATATGTGGGAAGTCATTGCTTATAAAAATATTTCAATTTAAAGTTTCTATGGTGGCATGATCAAACACCAATATACATCTATAATAATAAAATAGTCTGAATTAACTTTAACTTATATGAATATAGAGATGCTATACCTCGCTCAGTACTGTCCATAAAGCATCATCAGAGAATTCTTCAAATGGATCTAGATTCCTTCGCAATGTGCCGTTGAAGAGCATCGGATCTTGAGGAATGATAGACAGATGCTTTCTTAGATCCTATATGTAGTAACACATAAAAAAGGACATAATTAACACACAATTCATTTATTTATGATTTCACTAAAAGGAGTTAAGAATAATGTTTTTATTTTAAATTTGATTCCTAAAATTTTAAAATAATAAAAGAAATCCTTTTTCTTTAATAATTACTGGAAATTGATTTAAATGAAGCTTTACAATGTCAGAGTTCCAAATGCTATTATCAATTTCCACAGTTAGAATGTGATTATATACAAGGTCTTTTATTATTTACTACAAGATTGATTTGTACATATATATATACATAACAAATAAATTTACTAATTAATAAAAAATGGAAATCATATAAATAAAATATAGAAAAATTTTACAAAAATATTTCTCATTTTTTATGGAATTCTATAATGTATTACAATAGATCTTATAACATTTTTTACGATAAGACTTACCAACTCCCTTATTTAAAAATTACAAAATAAATAATGAAGTATATCAATTTATTTAATATTAGCATTTACCCACCTGTTCCATTGCGCGTTGAGGGTTATAAAATAATAAAAAAAATAGTAAATTATGTAGGTATAGGATTAAAAAAATAAATAACAAAATAATATGAAATCATTACATTATTTTAGATTATGTGGAAAGGTCAAAATCCCATACTAGTACGCTTAGTTGTTTTTAACTGATGGTCAGATAAAAAAAAACTATTTTTCATTATGTATGCAGATTTAACATAACCATATAGCTTCTATCTAAATTATCATAAAAACAAAACGGTGCCTTATGCAATATTATCCTGATAGCAGTATCCTACTCCAGAATATTTTATAAATGTATCAAAGCGGACAAATAAAAGAAACTAACCTCTAAAGTGACATCTCCAGCATTAACTTCGTCTATAATGATATCTCCCTTCAAATGAGCGAGCCTGAACATAGCTTGAATCAAAGAAGATTTTCCAGCACCTGTTCTACCGACAATTCCAACCTAATCAAAAAATGTTTGTATGTGAATGATTGGTGTTAAGTGTTCACACATTTCGAATTTTCATTAAATAAAAAATAAATCATATCATTTGTTTATATAAAAGACATTGGAATATAAAATTTTGGTTTCCTTTTTAGATGTATATTTTCAAGTCCGCTTTAACTTTTCTACCATATGTTTAAATAACTGAAAGAGGACGTACTCATAAGTATAAAACGAATTCGAAACGAAAATAATCAGACCTTCTCGCGTGGCTGGACAACAAAGCTCAGGTCCCTAAGAACCCAGCCGTCGGGGTCGTCACCGGGTCCGTAGCGCAGGCTCAGCGCACGGAACTCGACGCGCCCGCAATCGGGCCAGCCGCGTGGGGGCGTGCGGTAGCTCGGTAGTTTAATGTTGGCCTTGCGAGCTTGGCGAATATCGATGTCATCTGGCTTTATGCCCTAAAAGTGATGATAGCTCATAAGTAATAAAAAGCATTTCAATAGGGTAATCCAGACTTTCTCTTCTCATATATATTGAAAAAGGATTGGTATTGGTATATCTGGACGATTCTCACCTCAATAAAGGTGAATATAAGTAAAACTGGTAAAAGGTAAAACTGAATACATTGACTGGATTATATTTTTCGATCCATCAAAAGTATAAAAAATTTATTCCATTTGCAAGAAAAAAAATGTACAATTTATTATAACAAAAAAATTTTTCAATGAGTTGGTTTGTTGTATTATCAAATCAAAGCATAAAATGTTAAATAGTGTTACAGAATACAATTAATTTATAAAAATCCTTTACCTTTCTCATAGAAATGACAAAACCACAAAATATTTACAGATATCATTCATGATAAGTCAAATAACTGCACATACATATTGTACCGCGCAAACATTTTGATACCAAACGTTATGTGCTCACTTTAAGAATGTGAAGCTGCGAGCTCACAACTCCAACATAATAAAGAAAAAATATAATATATATTTTGTAAGTGTAGAATACCTTCTCGGCAGGCAGCTGCGTGTATTCCATTAAGCGTTCGACGGCCATCAACTGGTTGGCGACCTCCGCTGACTGCCGCACACCGTACTGCATGAGGAAGGTCAGTGAGATAGCTTGTGTGATCGCCAAACCAACTTTGTCCCCCAATATATCTGCAAGTATAATATGCTTCGAAATTGTAAGCATTAAAACATACTTTCAGTTAGCATGTTCATGCATATGACGCTTTTCAAGAAAAAGGTAAAAAACATTTTTTGCAAAAATGGAAGGGGGCATCCATTAACTTAGTAAGCTCAAAACGAAAGAAGGGGAAGGTGAGAATCTCATTAAATTTCATTTAGATCAAGGGATGGGATTGTTAACACAAGTCTCAAGTTACCTTTATAATTATGAATATTAAATTTAAATTGAAGTTCATGTTAAATGTAGAATCATTGTTGTCATACATCAGCAACTCTATAAGTGTTATGCAGCAAAATAGATGACATACAGAAAAGATTGCATTATGTATTTATAGATCATAGGAGAAAGCTTATATGAAGGGTTATTTTTTCTAATGCTTTATACAAAATATTTTTTGAATCATATTTTTGTTGTGTACAGTCAAAAGTCTGAAAATAAATAATTTCGACTCATACTTTCTTATGCTGTTGTGATATTTGAACACCACCTAATTATTATAGATACTATAATTTTACGTTACATATAATTATGCTACAATTACCGTTCTCAATCACGAAGAAGCTGAATGTAACCGCAGTGACGAACAAGAGGCAAAGAAAGTCCAGAGAAAAGCCAAAAGCGCCCATCGTTGCTATGTACATGAAGAATGAAGACGTGTGGACATCCTGTTAAAGAAAATAATAGAATTGAACCATCAGAAATTGATATACAAGAAATGATCATCCATCAATCTATTAAGGTATACATTTCAACTTTTATCTCAGGGATGAAAAGAAAACTTCAAGTAATTCTCTGATTTGTACACTCATTTGTGGTTTATTTAAACTCAAACTTATAAACAGCTAAAATATAGTGCCATATTAAAGTGGTTTAGAAATGGAGATAGCTGGCTACTCTACAAAAACAAATGGTTGCCAATCATGACAGATGGAGTTTTGTTGGGATAAGGAATTGGTTTTATTACATTGATTAAAAATGCTGCATAAAATGCCAATCAAAGTTTCACCAGCTTTTACTGCATCATACAGCAGCAAGTTTTGTACTTTAAAATTTTAAAGTCATGTATTATGGTTTTAAAAAGTTTTAAAGTTGTCAATTCTATTCGGGCTTGAAATGTGCAAAGGTGTAAGTTTCGAGATCCCCTTGAAAAAATTCAATATGAACATGGGGATATTTTGCTGCTTATAAATGTTAGATAGCTTAGTCGTGGCATTTAAATAATCAGAAGAAGAAAATGTATCTGAGCTTGAATATTAAAAATTGATTATAGATTCCAAATTCTCATTGATCAGTTGGAAAATTTACACTTGCCGTATGAAAGAAGTTTTACAGATTTCAACTATTTGGAATAAGTAATCCCTATGATCTCTTTCAACAAAATATTGACATTGACATGTTGACCCCTATAAGCCTTCAAAGTTGGCAACTTCACAGATACAATTTAACAGATTTGCTATCTGTTCATCTATGAATATGCAACATAGTTTTAAAGCATTTGCTGATACAGTAGTATGGATATTGACTTGCAAAGATAAGTTTCCACGCTTGTGAAATGTTGTATTATGTTTCACAATATTATGGTACTTACCTTTGCAAATCAAAATTTTCTAGCATGAATGCAATAAAAACCAAGTATCATTCTCGCTTAGCAAACACCTATTTAACTTCCTGTTTACGCATGCCAGTTAATTGATATACTGTGCAATAATAAACTTGTTTAGCATATGCAGTAGCAAACTTCCACCCAAAAACATAGGCGGAGGGAATAAATAGTAAACTTTAATTGAATTTAGTTACATTTCTTAATTAATAAGTAATTATGAACTAATTATTAAACTGTTTTGGTGGTTAGTTTGTTACCGTTTACTTGCTTTATACTCTTAGTCACATAAAAGGCAGTAAATGTTTGTGCATTAGCTTATAGCGACTGCTTTTAATTTTTTCTACAGCATTCATATATTGGTTATTTAATGATAATTATTTTTTTCTCAACATTCAATGAAAATGTTAAGATTACACAAACATGACATGGAAATTAGAAAAAAAATACACAAAATAATTTGTTGTTCTTCCTAAGTACTTTCTTTTTTTTTTAGCAAAAGTGACCATAATTGGAGTTATTTCAAGTTTATGGTTCTATCGGTGGATATTTTTAACAGCTTTTCTCTTAAGTTGTTTTCTGAAATACATAGTTTATTTAAGTACAAGTTGACAATTTATTTTTGTTTTATATATTGTAAAAGCTCTCGCACCAGGAAATAATAAAGCAATTTTTCTTTTAAATAGTGGGTAATTTTTAACACAGGAGTTTAGTATTTGTACAAAGTACATATCTTTATATGATGAACGATAAAAAGCCTCTTCTAAAACTTCTTTTTAAACATTGTCTTTTTATGAAAAGCTAATTTAAAACATTATGGATAAAACCCTAAGCTGGAGGAAACAATGTTGTTTTATTGATGATAATACATTCCAGTTTTTTACGAAATTATGAAATTTGTCTTCTGAAGCCACCTAAACATTTTGTTCTTACAAATTATTGGAGATATTTCAATTACCAAATAGATTATCAATAAAGGTGAGGGACAAGGGAGTCAGAGTTGAATGTATCAGTTCAAAATCTTCATTTTCAATACCATGATTATGAATGGCCACTTCTAAAATATAAAAATACTAATCATATAATTTACTCATAACAATGCAATTGTCACACATTTGACCACATTTGGTCATCATTAATACTGTTATTTTAGTCGAGATAAGTTTGGACGACATAGTCGTAGACTCGCCAGCAATTTATCGAACTCATCTTGAATGACATTTTGAGCCTGACTCGCGCGTATGGTCGGTAAGCCGGCCAGCGTGGCACCGAGATGCGTGAAGACAGGACTGCGAGCTGGGTGCAAGAAGTTTTTATATGAGTACATACTTACAATGTAAAAACATGTGTTATAATTTTTATTGCACTCACTTATGCCTTCGAATCTCTTGATGTTTTTGGAACTCTTTAGGTACACTTTTCTCAAAAAATAGAAGATACATGCCAGAACTGCGACAACAGCAAGGAACATCGGATTCACAGTAGATGCTAAAATGACAGCTCCCGCCATTACTAACAATTGCTGTAATAGAATTAATACATTTTTATAAAATTAAATACATTTTTTATCGGTTATATTATTATAAACTATAAGATGGCTGAACTAATTTAGGTTAGATACTAAGAAGTTTTAAAGACCTATTCATACAAGTAAGAAAAATACAAAAGAATGTTTTATGATCAGCAAGGAAAATTACGAAAATAATATAACCCATGATGTATATATTAGAAACAAAAGCAATTTTAATTATGAATAGGTTGTAATCGTTATACATACATAAAGTTGAATTTATTAATGATAAGAGGTTGTCTATAAAAACATACAGATCACGCAACCGATATGTGCTGTTTTGAAGTGAGATGTAGATACCCAATTGTGCATAATACACTCTGCTATATAATACTAATGCTCAATGAATACTTCCAAACATGAAATATTGACAATTAAATTGTTATTTTGCTATTTTTAAAATCAAATACAATACAGTGAAATCTCAATAACTCGAATGTCAAGGAAATGCAAAAAATCGAGTTAACGAGTTTTCGACTTAACAAGAACTTCGAGATACATATGACTGTGTCGACAAGGAACAAACATAACGTTCACAGCTGTGTTACTTAGAAAGTTTCATGAATGTATTCATTCATTGCACGTGTACAAGACAAAAACAATAGATAGAAGCCCCGAACCCGAACATTCATTTTGGAATTTATTGCTATTATTTCAGGGAATTCCAAGTAAGACGTCATTATATTTTACCAACTACGACTTACGGAGTCTCCTTTTGAAATTCGAGTTATAGAGTATAAATATGTATTATCAATATTTGTGGAAATAACATTTTGTTAGAGTTACAAAGTTTAAATAATTCGAGATACCGCGTATTTAGAGATTCATCGGAAGGGAATGGCAATTTTTTTTCGACTTACTGAGGATTTCGACTTAACGAGGTTCGAGTTATTGAGATTCCACTGTAATAATGGGAAATTTTAATTTTAACACACCTTTACATTTCATGCAAATTTGTGATAGCAACTTTTGAAGTCCCATAGTTTACAGAAAATAAGTTGTAATAGACAGATGGATAGACAGAAAGGAAAGTATCCGATATTTGTGTTTCATTTTTGCATCAAGTGTATGAAACCTTAAAATAAACCATATCTTTGCTACTAACATTTGAAGTTAGATAACACTCTGCATTTATATTCGGATAATACAATCCCCATTTGCAAATATAACTAGACACATAGCATAACAATACATAGTTAATTTTGTCAAAATATGCATGTTTTAAAACATTAACTCATATTTTAAATAAAGATTTTTTTTTTGGGCAAACATTTCTCGGAAAAATATAAATACATTGATATCACTACAATGATTCAAATACAGTCATTTAGAATCGCTTCATTCACAATTACTATTGTTTTGATTAAAACCAAATATACGACATATAATATAATTTTCTTAGGAAGATCCTTGATTCATTCAAATACAGTTCTTTCCAACAGCTTACAATAGGAAACAGCATACCTGTGCCGCGTCTAAGAATGCTTTGGGTAGTAGTTCATCTACAGCGCCCATGTCCTTAGAGAAACGATTCATTATCCTTCCAATTGGGGTAATATCAAAAAACTTCATCGGCGATCGTATTATACCTGTATTGATCGAACAGAACTATTGATTGACTAAAGACCTATGATTTTATTATATATTAATACATAAAATGCAGATCTTAAAAAAGGCGGGGATATAAATATATTTTATTAATATATATTTTAGTACAACTTTTGCTATTCAGTTGTGTATAGGTTTATTCATGATGTACTGTTTTTTTTTAATTATAAAAAATGCTGTTTAATGTAAAGCAATTCTGATCGTTTTTATTTAGTGGACATTTTGTTATATTCTAGTTGTTTCCTATCAGCTTCGTCGGGCGTAAATTAAAATTTAGCAATAATTGTTTTATTTTATAGTTTAAAAAGGATTGCCAGAAACCTATGCAAATTCAGTGTCGCATTTAGACTTCGGCATATCTTAATAGGAATACTCAAAAACGCTCTAGAAAGAAAATGACATGTCGAACTGAAATAAATCGCAGCATATGTATTTAAGCAGTAATCTTCAACTGCAGGGCTAGACAAGTGGCATTCTATTGTCGTAAACGCTCGTAGAATAGAAGGATAAATCTATGGGATTGACGTACGCTAACGAAATGTGGCAACGTAGCTCTTTACTTGCTACAATATCTCTTTGAGAATGTCAAAATGAAATTAATTTCATGTTCTTTTTCTGACAAAACAAATTCATACAAAACATGTCCCATTTCAATATTATTCGACATGAAGTAACTCAAAACTTAAAGCAGAATACTAGAAAAAAATTATCCCAAATACAAAACTAATTAAAACAGCAAGCGATCATGAAAATGTAAAAAAAACCCGTTCACAATATTTACAATTTTAGTGATTTATTCAAAATGAAAGTTTTGTGGTCACGAATCTGTTGTATGGGGCATAGTAATCTATAAAGAAAAATGCGATTCTAGGTCCATAAGATTTGATACACTCAATCTGTCAAATTTTACATCTACCTTTACGATTAATTTTTTGGTACAATTCGCCCCAAACGTTGCCAAAAAATTTCTCAAAACACCTGTAAGAATATGGATCCTAATTTTAAAAATAAAACTACTTTACCATTATCATACATGCTACCAAGATAAAATGCAACTATGCTATTGATAATGGTAGTCCCACTGCTGGTACTAGCAGTATTTTGTTTATATATTGGTATAAAATATTACACAATGTTCTTTTATGATTTTTCCAATTATGCCATTAAAGAATATTACACTGGAAATAAACCACTGCTATTACTCTGTAAAATGTATATATTATTTTTTAATAAACATCTTCATTGAAGTTATACTTCTTTGGCACGTTTGATGAGAGTGAATTTGTGAGCTGCGCGCGCACAAATGACATGAAGTTAGCCACAGAATAGAAATAATAAAAATATATTTTCAACACTGGAATATAATTACAAACAGATTGAAGTTGCCCGCTTAGAATTCGAATTTCGAATAATGAGAGAATTTATGTACATTTAATATAAGAAAAATAAATTATTTTAAAATTTAAACTGAACTTTTATTGACTCGTTGGAGGAAAATTAATTTATGGTAATCAGCGTCTGATGATGGAGCTGGAAGGCCATAGGAACTCCAATTAAACGACGCAACCCCATCGAGTTTGGGCTCGTTTGACTCTTGACGAGTACTTTGATACTATATGGTAATCAGGTCTGATGATGGATGGAAGGTGGCCATAGGAACTCCGTAATTAAACGACGCAACCCCATCGAGTTTGGGCTCGTTTGATTCGTCTTGACGAGTACTTTGATACTATATGGTAACCAGGGTCTGATGATGGAGCTGGAAGGTGGCCATAGAACTCCGTAATTAAACGACGCAACCCCATCGAGTTTGGGCTCGTTTGATTCGTCTTGACGAGTAATTTTTGATACTATATGGTAATCAGCGTCTGATGATGGAGCTGAAGGTGGCCATAGGAACTCCGTAATTAAACGACGCAACCCCATCGAGTTTGGGCTCGTTTTAATGATGCCAAAGAAGTATAACTTCTCAAGCGCGTACTTATGTACACGCACCCAATTTTTTATTTATTTTTAAATACATTTTTTATTTGTAGTTGTGCAAATATTATGCAACCATAAAGTTTTTTTTTTAATTGCTAAATACATATTGTAATTATGCTTTATTTACGTGGTCAATGATGACTGGAATTCTTTTGACTTTTCAATTGTTTGATTTGATAAAAAATGTAATTATGTATAATAGGACATTAAAACTCCAAATAAAACTAACCTCTAAACATTAAATCATGCAAGGTCTGTGACGCTCTAATACAGCAGTTGTAGAAGTGGAAAGCCCTCAACAGTCCAACTATCAGAATTAATATCACAGTCACTCCGCCAACAGTTATCAACGCGTTCGGTGGATAGATAAACAACTGGCCAACACTTGGAACGTCATTATCAGTGTAATTGCTTATGGATGCTTCGGTAATGGGAGTGGACTTGAAAACATCGACAGAATTTTCGGTTGTGGTGAAGTTAGGTACACTATGATGTTGGCGTTTTTCTTCTTGAGAAGTCCTAGAGAACAAAAAGTCATAAATACAAAAAATGACATTACCCTAACTTCTCAAATTACATTAAATATATGTTTAAGATATTATGCTATATGTAAATTCATAAAAAGTATGTAGTATTATCTTATAATTTAATTTTAAACATTTTGGGGAATAATTTAATATAAAACTAAATAATTTGTTTTAAGTTTTATTCTTATTCTCCATAATGCATTTTCATCTATTAATACATCACAATTAAATATTACAAGTATTTCATAAGTAAAATGTCTTACCAAAAAGCTACAAAATAATCGAAAAATGATGCTAATGCTTGAGTGCCTGTGAATAACAAAACTGCAAGTATAATTCCAAACCAATTTGTAGCCGCTTTGATATAGTGCATCCCAACAGATCCTTCAACTGCACCTGTTTAATTAAAGTAATTATTAGTTGCTGTACTAAGTACATGCAGATGTTGTAGAACAATGAGTAACTCTGGTTACCTTTAGATGATTCTTCAGCATTAGTAAGTACAGGTTTCTCTTCAAGAAATTTATCTGGTTCTTCAAGATTTAGGTCACCCAGATCTGCATATGATGAATTTAACGACATACTCTGGGAAAGGATTAAAATAGATGGATAGGCAATTAATTTTATTTCAATAATTTGTAGCTGCAAAATCATTTTTATTACAAACTAGCTTTTGCCCGCTACACCACCTTGTACACATAAAATGATGAAAATTTCTTTTTGGATAGGATTTTCGTAAAATCCGTTCTTAGTGAGCGTTTACATCTCGAAAAGAGTAACTAAGCAGAATTTCAAATCAATCAGATCTATAGTTTTGAAGATCTCGTGATGAATCAGTCAGTCAATGGCATTTTTAACTGACTTCATGCTTATATATATATAGGTAAGAAGGACCCGTTATTATTTAAAATTGATATTATATTCCATAAATCTAAAAGTACTAAAATCAAAATACTTGACTTTATTGCAAAACTAAACATGTGTGTCAATAAAGTTACTTACCCTTAAAGAAGTAATAGACGACACGCTGTTCATTCTAGATCTATTACGTCTTTGCTTGATAGACCTCTCTCTGCTGACTTCCCTCTCATAGTCTGGTCGGTCACTGTCTGTTTGCTTTTCAGTTTCCGACGGGATCAGTAAACGAGCATATTCTAAGGAGCTTGTCGCTATAGAGTGGTAGGACCCTTGCATTTGTATTCTGCCCTGAAAACAATTAAAACAAGCTGCAAAATATAGTTCATTACTACACAGGAGTAAATAAAAACCAAAAATCATTATATTTAAGTGAAACAATTAAATTATTAAGTCACAGTAAGATTTGATCATGTGAACATATAAATAATTTAATATGCTGATCTTGATGTCAGTTGCTGTCTGAGATGTGGAATCGTTTACTAACTTTATTACTTACATGGATACTAAACTGAAAAGTCTTTTGATATTAGTAAGAAAAATTATTAACAAGTAGTAAGTATAAACTATTAACAACAAACCAATTCTTATAGTAATATAATATCAGCTAGAAAATAGAATTAGAGCATAGCATTGTTGTCTTTTTGCAAAAAAGGAAAAAACTGTTCTTAGCCATCTTTGTACATTTTCATTATTGATGTAGAGTAAGTACAGAGCAATCATTGACTTGATAGAACAGCTTCAATAATTTTAAAGCGCAAGTTTTGACATTTCTTTATATCACATTTTGAATTGACATACTTCCGTCTTGTAGATCCATGCTCATGGAAGGCGACGTATTAATGAATTGGAGAAAAGTATTTTCATATATTGTATGTACGCGATTTACAGGCTGAGAGGTTATGTGTCTCTAAGAAGTTTAAGGAAATTGGAATTTTAATAGTGACATTACAATTTATATATGAAAATCTAAAATATGTCAGAAAATAGATTTTATTGTGTAATAGTGATAGCCAATTTTTATACTAGAAATGAAACTAAACTGTGTTTATATGTTGATCAACTACATAAGATGGCAAATTCATTTTATAGGCTCTGTATTCACAATCTCTGTGATATACAAAGATATAATAATAAAATTCCTAAGGATATATAAAAAAATTACCATTATCTTGAAGGATAACTGCCTTATAAAATGAGTGGTGCTTAAAAAAAGTGAAACTTTGAAATACTGTAAATTCCTAAGATGTTGAGACATATCTGTGTATTTGTAACATACAAAATTTTTAATTTGAATTTATAAAGTTATAATCAATTATCTTTCGTTACACTTGTAACTGACTGGTTTTAATATCACTAAGAATTGTTTTTTTTAATAATAATAACTACTTTTTTGTTAAACAATAAACTATCATTTTACAATTGAATTTATATTTGTAAAATGTATGATTTTCTGTTTATAAAATTATGTGATAAAGAAATTCCATACATTTTAGTGGTTTATTATAAAAATGTAAAATGCTATACAAGATGCAACACACAACTTGTATAGGTCAAACGTTTTAAATAGGAAAATTTTAGTCTAAAAGATGAAGCTC